>RJWJ010006337.1:0-62949 GCA_004363605.1 Indri indri | reverse complement strand
TTCCCTTACACCATGAGTGTCCCACATGTGATCATTTTATTCCCTTGCACAATGGCCATCTTCCCAGCTCTGCTCCATAGTTTTTGAGAGCTCTTGTGGGGAGGTGCTCAGAGAGCTGCTTCTCAGAGTCTGCCTTCCTACCTAATCTCACCATAAGGTTTTGGAACATTCCCCAAATATATGTTTTTTTTCCTGTGTTGTAGAGGCAATTATGTTTGCAGTCTTTATCTTACCAGGCAGAGTAAATCTGTGTTGTATTTATGTTTATTAATTTGCGGTAGTATAATTTGACATACATTTCTGTTTTGTCTTTTCAGGTGCCATTTGGATAGTACTTTAGCGGCACGATGTACTCTGAGTGGAGGTCACTACATTTGGTGATTCAGAATGATCAGGGCCATACCAGTGTGCTGCACAGCTATCCAGAGAGTGTTGGGCGAGAGGTGGCGAATGCTGTGGTCCGTCCTCTAGGGCAGACGTTAGGGACCCCTTCAGTGGCTGGCAGCGAGAGTTTGTTAAAAACTGACAAAGAAGTAAGTGTTTCTTCATTTCATTCTATTGTGTGAAAATATGAATTTGTTAAGAATTTTTTTAACGTTGACTTTTTACTGGGTTTTTGCCCAGTGTAGTACAACTTCTCAATTTTAATCCCATTTAGGTTGAGGGCTGGGACTCAGACTTTGGGGGGGTTGTGGGACTGGGTTATACCATTTTGCTGTTGGGACTTCTTACCAGCCATGCCCAGTTCTCCTCTTGAGCTAAGAGGAGAACTGTAGAGTTCTGTAGAGTTTATAGTCAAGACAGAGACTTGAGTGTCAGGCCTTTTCCCCTAAGCTCTAGGCTCAGTCTTCTGATTTTCATTAGAGGTGTATTTGGAAGGCCTCGTTCATACCTGGAGATGGCTCCTGACTGAAGGCCTATCTTATGTCAAGTTTTCAGCCTACATATATTTGCTGAGCTTGAGCTCTCCCCTGTCCCCGTCCCTGCCTACCCCTGCCTGGCTTCCAGGTTTAAGAGTGCTGCAGAGCAGCTAAGCCCTTCTGGCTGTGAGCCCAGGTGGTTGGATTTGGGGTTGTGTTTGCTGTTCCTAAAGACAGGGGTTCTTGGACTAGCTCTAGAGCTGGTCTTTGTTTCTGGGTTCAGGGGACTGAGCTGAAGTTAAGTTGCCAGTGGGAAGTCATCAAGGGGCCCTGAGAATAGAGTGACACAGGAGCTTTCTAGTGTGAGTTTTGGCTAAGATGCAGGATTAGAACTTTATCCCCTGTGTTGAGGAAGCTCATACCGTCTTCAGGCTTCATGTTTACCAAAACCTGTGCTCTATTTCTCAGACCCTTTTTTTCCTGTTTACTTTTTGGTTTCTCATGAAGGAGAGATTAGAGTTAGATATAAGACTAAAGCTTGCAGCTCTAGAGGCAGTTATCCTCCCTGGGCCATGGGTCACTGAAGGGCAAAGGCCCTCAGTCTGAGGAGCATTTTTCTCTTTAGAGAACCCTGGACTTACCCCTGAGGACCAGCACTGGCCCTGGTGCTCTCCTCTTGGAGTGTCTATGACCGCTTGCCTTCTCCTGGGAAGAGATGGCATGTGGGTAGACAGAGGTGGTCTGGTGCAGCACTTGTTTGCTCTCCTTTCCCACCCTCAGGAGGATATGAGAGAATAATCCTTGAATTTGGTGTCCTCTAGAATTATAAAATTAAACTATTGCGTGAACATATCACCAAAGATATCTTCTCTTTTGTCTTTCATCTGATAATTAGGGACCTGCGACCTCCTTTAAAATCCCTTCTCTTATGTGGCTAAATCCAGTTGCCCTCCTCCTCCAAATTTGTCACAGCTTTGCTGTGCTGTTATAGACTTCTTTAACATTTATTGCTGTTAAACCATATATTTCCTACCCTTAGCCTTTGTAGTTGTTTTTGAACTTAAAAAATTGAATACATGTATTTATCTTATTAGATTCAACTTTGCTTTTAAGCTGTTGAAGTCTTTTTGAATCCTGAATTTCTGTCCAGCAAGTTTGCCATCCTTTTTAGCTTTGTGATATTTACAGATGACCATCATAAACTCTATTTTTCTTTTCTTTTTTTCCCCTAAGTTAAAATCTTGGCCGGGCATGGTGGCTCATGTCTATAATCCTAGTACTTTGGGGGGCCAAGGCAGGAGGATCACTTGAGGCCAGGAGTTCAAGACCAGCCGGAGCAACATATCGAGATCCCCTTCTTGACAAAATATTAAAAAAAGAAAAATTTCCCTGAGCATGGTGACACCTTCCTGTAGTCCCAGCTACTCAAGAGGCTAAGGCAGAAGGATGGCTTGAGCCCAGGAGTTTGAAATTGCAGTGAGCTATGATGATGCCACTGCACTGTAGCCCAGGCAACAGAGTGAGACCTTGTCTCAAAAAAAAAAAAAAAAAAAACCTTGGCAGGGCCTTTGGCATTGCCACCGGCTTCTTTTTCCAAACTGATCTTGGTACGTTAATCCACTGTTATTCTGTCATGCATTGTTTCAACCATTTATAAATCTAGCCATTCTACTTTCGTCTGGACCGTATGTCTCCATCTTGTCCACAAGGATATCCTGGATTTGTCCAGATTTCTTGCTAAAGCCCAGATACTCCTTTGCCAGAGAAGTCTATTAATGGCATGGTGAGAATAGCTTCACATTTCTAGTTGAAGACCAGGGTTCAAGTTTTCAGCTCCACCTTGTATAAAACAGTTACTTGGGCCGAATTGCTTAGTCTCGCTAAGCTTCAGTTTTCTTATGTATAAAGTAAGTATAATTTACCCACTCACACAGGGTTATTATGATAGTTAGATGGTATTTATGAAAGGGCTTTGTAAACAGCAAAACTAGACATACGGTTGTCAGCTCTTAATAGTAACCCTGTTAATAAAGGAATGAAGCTCATCCAGCATGACTTGATCTTTTTCAGCAGGCTGGTTCTCAGTGATTATGCTTCTGTTTTATAGGTGTTCATTAATCATCTGCTTAGTAATTTGTCTCAAAGTTTTGTCTGGAATTCACTTCAACTTTCCAGTCCACAGTGTCTGGAATGTAATTTCATCCTCTTGTGCAAATTGGGGTATTTCCCCTTTCTCTTATTCTTTAGGACTGCAGGCAGAGCTTCAGCAGTCTCTTAGGCGAGTTCTCTCAGCCCCTGGGATGTGATTCAGCTGGGCCCAGGAGGCTGGAACTCCTTTAGCGCAGCTGAATGCCTTGTTAAGATCTTATCCAGCTTCAGTCCCTTCTCACCTGTGTGTGTTCTTCATTTTAAGTATTATTTTCTTTGGCAGGGAAAACAAGTGTAAAATAAGAGTTAAACAGTTTATCTTCCTTCCTGTTGTTTATTCATGTTGCATAACTTGGAGATGGAATGTGACTGAACTTATGTACGTGATTTCCTAAATGACACACTTACCCATATACAAATTAAATGGAGAAAAAAATCTGAAATTTTCTATTTTTGCACCTCTAATCTCTATGGAAAATTGGAATGACCTTTACTTTTTAGTTCACAGAGCAAATAATACTAATAATAATACCTAAAGGGTAAAAGCCAACATAGGCTTGATATTTAAAAATAACTAATTTATTTTCTTCTTAAATCTTTTGCTTGAGAAATGTTGTATGAGTATCATTGATATGTGAAAAATACATTATATCTGATATGTATGTTGAGATGAATATACTGTCAATTAAGAGGTTTTTGACAATAAAAGGTTAACGTTTTAAATCAGTCTACTGAGATACAGATAGGAATGTATAATAATTCTATTTGGATATTTTGTTTTGTTTAGGTAAAATGGACTATGGAAGTAATTTGCTATGGACTGACTCTTCCGTTGGATGGAGAGACTGTAAAATACTGTGTTGATGTATATACAGATTGGATTATGGCTTTAGTGTTGCCGAAAGATTCTATTCCATTGCCAGTTATTAAAGAACCTAATCTATATGTTCAAAGTATACTAAAACACCTGCAAAATCTTTTTGTACCAAGGTAAGCTATACCTATCTGGCCTATTATTAGGATCATAGTAAAATATTCATAAATGTTACTGTTTTATAGGAGCTGATTTCATTGTTAGTCTTAACAGTGACTTTACTCATTCAATTAAAGAGTGTATTAACACGAATGATAGGAGAGATGGTCTTGTATAATTGTGTACTCAAGTTTTTAACAGGTGTGTGTTCATTTTAAAAGCTTTTGGCTTCTACAATGATAGCTATTAGATGTTAAAATACTGCGACATCCTTTCTTTCTCAAAAAAACATACTTTTACCTATTCTTGTCTCCACTTAAGCAAAAGGCAACTAAATCTTCTACCTTAAAATGAATCTTTCCTATAAGATAATGAAGATACTTGAAATTGTTATTAAATTTGTAGTAAGCCAAAGGATTACTCTTAACTATTGTTACTGATTTTTTTCCATCTTCTGAGGCAAAGCCCTTAAATATCATAATGTAAGATTATCTGTCTTAGTTGTGCTTAATTTTAATTTTATTTTCTGATTGTAAAAGAATTATATATTCTTGTTAAGATTTTGGGGAATACAGAAGAGAATGGAGAAGAAAATTAGTTTCCTACCTGTTTGCGAAGATCTGTTTTCAGCCATGTTTTATGTCTGTGAAGGGGCAGTGGGACTTGTCTCCTTTTGGAAAAGTTCTGAATAGAGCTTTTGGTCAGTTAGATGGTGAGGGACTTTGAAAACCAGGTCTGTAAATTTTACTTTATAAATAAAGAAGGAAGATTACTTTGGAAAATCTGAATGAAAAAAGAGAAATCTCCGTTAAGAACTCTGGTCGTTGGTTTAGTGCAGACAACTTACCTTGTATGAAATGCCTGCTGTAATCTTGCCCCTAACCAGACTAGATGTGCTAATTCTGCATGAGCCCTGCTCTTCAGTCAGACTCATAAATTAAACATTCCCCTGGGACTCCTTGAAGATCTTTCCCATCATCATGTGTCCTTTTGTCTTCCTCCTCCTTTTCTCCGTCTCTAAGCTGTCCACAGCTCACTCTTACTGGCTCATCTTAAACTCTGCGTTGCAAGGACAAGTCTAACCTGACAGCCCAGGCCCACAGCAATCACACCTTCTCTGACCCTGTGTGGTACTTCCTGTACCACTCTTCTATCTCTCACTGTTTTATTGCTTATCTTTTAAAATGTGTATGTTTCCTTTCCCCATCTAACCAGCTTGAGGGCAGGAACTGAGCTGTCTATGTTTTGGGCTTCCATAGTACCTGGTGCAGTACTGGTATTGTCTTAGATGTGAATTAAGTGCTTGTTGCTTGTGTTTATTGATTTCAAATGGAAATAATAGGAAATGGTTGTCAGTATTAGCATATTGTTTGTAGGTAAGCAGGTTCTTCTAAAATGGTATAATAGCTTTAATG
The DNA here is from genome assembly GCA_004363605.1 of Indri indri. Lineage (NCBI taxonomy): Eukaryota > Metazoa > Chordata > Mammalia > Primates > Indriidae > Indri > Indri indri. Next base: position 57,553 of record RJWJ010006337.1, on the reverse strand, counting down.
CTTTCTTGTCATCCCATTTAGGAAACTAATTTACTGGTTTTTTTCTTTGTGCCTAGGACAGTCTCATGAATTGTATCGTCACTGTGTCTCTTTCCCCATCGTACCCTTACCACCTCTCGGTGCTCAGTTAATTTGTATCGCCGAAAAAAACTAACGGCCTTTGAGTTAATTAGGCTTTTGCTCTTACTTTTCTCTTTTGTAAAAGATTACCTTATAAATTGTTTTACTATTTGGTAATTAGCTTGTTTTCTCCAAAATTTGTGTGCATAAGAGTTAGTACATTCCAAGAGGGTATAGAACTGAGTATTAGAGGTTTTTTTCATGGCCAGTGATGTCTTAGGAAGATTAGCTGAATGTTTTCAGTGCTTAATATTGGCGTTATGATCTCATCACAGTTATTTGAAATTTCATTTATTTGATTCAGATCATGAAATAGTCAACTAAGTTTACTTAATTAGTTGGTTTTGTAGGAACTGACACTCAAAATAGAGGAAACTGCCATTTTGCTAGAGATTAAGGCAGAGTATGTGTAACCTTTTTCTTTTGCCCATCAATTTGATTTTTTTCATACTTGAGTGAAGAATGAACCATTTTTTAAAATCGATTAAGGTTTAATTGCTCCAATATACGGTACTTTAAAAAACATATTGTTCTAAAGCAGTGGTTAGCAAACTTTTTATGTAAAGAGCCAGTTAGTAAGTATCTTAGGCTTTGTGGGCGATATGGTGTCATAATTACTCAACTCTGCTGGTGTGGTATGAAAGCAGCCATAGACAGTACACAAATGAACGAACACGACTATGTTCCATTAAAAGTTTTAAGTACAAAGATGGAAGGCCAGGTTTGTAAATTCTATTTACAGGCTAGATTTGACCCATTGGCCATAGTGCACCAGCCCCTGTTGTAAAGCAGCTTTTCTAGAGATCACAAGTTACTCTTGAAAATTTTGGGGGGAAAGGAAAATCTCTGGTGTTTAGACCTTTTGTTTATATTTATGTAAAGGTTACCCTTATTTCTCTTAGCTTTAGAAACTTGGACCCTGCTCCTGAATTTAGGCCTTCTGAGTGAGGAGGAGCCTCAGTACCCGAGGAGCAGGTATTTCCTTTCCTGCCAGTGGGCAAGTACCTGGAAATTGTGGGTAGGCCTAGGTTACCATTTGGGGGGCATGCAGTGTTATTGCTAGCTTGGAAGAGTTATCACTCCCAGGGCCGCTAGTGATGTTTTTATTTCTTATTCTGGGCTTCCTCTTATATGGCTAGTTGAAGTTTGGGGCTATTATATAACTTCTTGTTTTCCTTCAGGTAAATCAGAGCAACAGGTACAAACTTGAGTTCATGGCTTTACATGGATTAGATTCACCTTTAACTCAATGTGGGACATCTCCCTGCTCTTGGGGGTGCTTGGCTTTTCCTAGGCAATTGTCTCATCATTTTGCTTTAGGTCTGACTTCTTTAGGGAAAACTTAGTGGTATTTACGTGCAACTCCAGGATAAGTGTCCAGTTTTCTGGGTCATGGCCCAGAATCTGAGAATCTCTATTTTAAGGTTGGGATGAGTGTTCTAGGGGCAATCTCTTCATTTTCTGGAATTTCTCGAGGAGGTTCTAAGATTCCCTACTGTGATTTAGACATGTTTCTGAAATCTTTTTTAGATTGTGACAATCACAGTGTCTAGAAATTTGGCTGAAAGATTTATTTAAGAAACATTAGACACTTGTCTTAGGTTTCACAAAAGAGATCTGGAGGCCATCTAACCATTTGCTAATACAGTAGGTTTCTACTATTCTCAAAATTCTTAGTGGTTCATTTTGGAAACTAAGAGTAAAGGCTGGGGCTTGGACCTGTATCTTCCTCTTTAGTCCTAGCCACAATACTTTGATCTATTTTACAGATTGCCCTTCTTTATGAGATTTCCGAGAAAAATGGTCCTGCAGACTAAAGAGAGTTTTCAAACTTTTGTTCCAGGGTATCTTGGGAACCTTTGGAGCCCACGTTTTTGGTTAAGTTTTCTTTTTTATTAGAGCAGCAGTTGCAGGTGGTCATTTCTGAGGCAATGCCTACCTACCTCATCAATTTTGGGGACCTGTTAGGCTATTCCATTGGGCCCATAGGCTTTTCTCTAACAGATATGCACTTTGGAGTGACTGTGAGCATCGTGAAATCACATGCAGAATTCTTATGAATGTATGTTTAACAAAACTTCAAAAGAATACAAAGGCCCTTTAGGCTCAGTGTGAGCAGCTGGGGTGGCTGTGGGTATTTACTCATTCATTCAGCAGACATCTATTGGGTGCCTGCTATTATATGTTAGGCACATTTTAGACATAGAAAATCCAAAAGTCAAGTTTACATTCTAGTGTTTCCTCCTTTCTCCCAGAAGCTTTCCATATTCTCAGAGGAGTGGTAGGTTGAGTTCCCAGAGTGCCAAACTATACAACAGGGAAGAAGTAGGTCTAAACTGAAGAGGGTGTGCTTAGCCCTCTCTGCCATACTGTTAAGGAGCTTCATTGGACCACTGCTTGCTGCATCCATAAGTCACCTGTTCTTAAGCTGTTGCTATCTCTCCTCCAGGCGTGTCAGTGATATCTGTCTGTCTTCTTCAGACAGGAACAGGGTTCCAGTCAGATCCGACTATGCTTACAGGTCCTGAGAGCCATTCAGAAACTGGCCCGTGAGTCATCTATCATGGCCCGAGAAACCTGGGAAGTCTTACTGTTGTTTCTTCTGCAGATTAATGACATACTTCTGGCCCCGCCAACTGTTCAAGGTTTGTTTATTTTTTTTTTTCCTAGTTTTTTTCCTGAGCTCCAAATACAGTTCAGCTTTAAACTCAATGAGTGATAAGAGTCATTGGGGATTTAAATTTTTGGCATGACAGTTTACAAATCAAGGTTAATAATTCTTAGAATGGAAACCCTCAAAAGCACAATATGACTTTAGCACTAATGAGTTTATTTTACCTTTAGTGATGATTTTGTTAAGGTAGGGAGGGACTCAGTGAATTATGCATGTTTGATAATGATAGGAACTATAGCTTGTTTAGTATATCAGGATAGAGCCTGTATAAGAAACAACTAACTAACTAAATTAGATAATGTACCTCATTACAAGTAGTTATCAAAGTAGACTCTGAAAACTTGAGTGACAGAAGGTATTTCACTTAGCAAATGAAGCCCCTAAAGTTTTTAAGTGTTCTACTTGGAAGTATGCCAGTATACCATTTATTAGCTAGTCATTAAAAAGCCTCCAGTTTTATATGACTTTAGAGTATATTTCAGAAGCCCTGCTTTGTATGTTATAACACAGTGTACACAAACTGTAAGTGGATCATCTAGTTCCAGGTTCCCTTGTTGCTTCTTCATCTGCATACTCTCTCTGCTGACACTCTTTACTGAGTGTGCCTGTACTCTCAAACAGATGCAGTAACCAGGCAAATATCTGCAAGAAATCACAGAATTTTAGTGTGGGAATGGACCCCATAATAGGACTATCCTGTCTGGTATCGATGATAGCTGGCCAGTCGTTGATTCATCGGCTCTTTGCTACTCACTTCCCATGCCAGGGATCTCAGCAACACGAGGCAGGCAATTCATCCCCTTCTTGAGGTCTTTGTTGTTGAAACTTTGGTTTTGCTTATTTGAAATACACATCCTTATAACTTTTTCTACTAGTTTCAACTTTGCCTTCTGGAGCTATGCAGGGTGAAGACCACTGCTGTTGTTCCTCCTGGTTCCAGGGTTCATAACAGAGGAGCAGCTCTGTTTTCATGGTTAAGGCTCTGTCCTGCCCAGCACAGTCCTTCTGCTCCTGTATTTGTCTCTCTCTTTCCCTTGAAGGGTGGCTTTTAAATAGCCAGGGCATTTTATGACAAAGTTTGCAGGTAGAAAGACCTGAATGTTTGTTTTGATTCTCCCTGGCTGTGTGAACTTTGACAAGTTACTTACACTTCCTACATCTACGTTTTGTCATCTTCAAGATGGGTATAATTAACAGTTGGTATTAGGCATTACAAATACCTGTCCTGTAGAATTAATGTGAAGATGATGTGAGGTCATATGTATGAACTACTTGGCACATAAAGTAGTCACTCATTCATCGTAGGTACTTATCCTTTTCATTCTTTCCTGTGTGCCACTGTCCCCCTTGCTGGAAGATTAAGATCTTCAGTAAAAACTGAGCAGGGCCACTTGAAAACTTTCAAAGTAACAATTTGTTGAGGTTTAAGTATCCATGATTTTCTTCACAGAGCTCCTAAGAATTACTTTTCATTTTTACTATTAAATGGTTATTTGAAAGTCAAAACTTAACATTGCAGTTATTTTAATTTTTTCTCCAATTCTCCTAAATCAGAGAATTAAGATTCTGCTTTAAAAATAAGTTCGCCAAACATATTTTCTTTTTATTGGTAAGGTGGCATTGCTGAGAATCTGGCAGAGAAGCTGATTGGTGTTCTCTTTGAGGTGTGGTTACTAGCTTGTACTCGGTGCTTCCCAACACCTCCTTATTGGAAAACAGCCAAGGAGATGGTGGCTAACTGGAGGCACCACCCAGCAGTGGTGGAGCAGTGGAGCAAGGTCATCTGTGCGCTCACTTCCAGGTAGGTTCTTGTTGACTTTCCGTCCTGCACCTGTCTGACCTTGGGCAGCTTTTCTCTGGTTCTTTGTCTTTCTGGGATTCATGGAATACATTATAAAAAGACTGAGTCTGTTGTCACTGTACTTTAGATATAAAACTGAGCCACTTTCAAAAAATGGATGAAACAGTTTGGCTGGTGCCTGTCTAAAACCTTTCAGAATAATCCAGTATTTTTGAGAAGCAGATAGATTCTGCATCCTACGCTCCCCAAAAAATCTCACTTTTACTCCGATTATTAAAATATGCATGATCATTATTTTAAAGAAACAAACTATAGAAAGGTATTACAGAAAAAGTTAAGTTTTCCAGAAATCCTACCATATATATTTACATATAATTGTACAGAAATAAGATCATAGTGTACATGCTACTTTATAACCAAAGGCAGTTCTTTATAATATCACTGTTTTGTGAGTAAACTGTTAGGTTCATTTTTTCAGACCTGTTTTTTCGTCTCAGCCCTACATATTTTAATATATAGGCATACCTTGTTTTATTGTCCTTCCCTTTATCATACTGCACAGATAACTGCATTTTTTTACAGATTGAAGATTTGTGGCAGCTCTGCCTTGAGCAAGTCTGTTGGTGCCATTTTTCCAACAGCATGTACTCACTTTGTTCCCTGTGTCACATTTTGATAATTCTCACATATTTCAAATTTTTCATTATTATTATACCTATTATGGTGATCCGTGATCAGTGATCTTCGATATTACTATTGTAATTGTTTTGGAGTGCCATGAACTGTGCCCCATACAAGACGGTGAACTTAATCATCAGTGTTGCATGTCTTTTGACTGCTCCACCAACCAGCTGCTCCCCTATCTCTCTCCCTCTCCTAGGGCCTCCTTAATACCTGAGACAAAATGATACTAAAATTAGGCCAGTTAGTAACCTTACACTGGCCTCTAAATGTTCAGGTAAAAGGAAGAATTGCATGTCTCTCACTTTAAATCAAAAGCTAGAAATGATTAAACTTTTTAGGGAAGGTGTGTTGAAAGCCGAGGTAGCCGGATATGGTGGCTCACACCTATAATCCTAGCACTCTGGGAGGCCGAGGTGGGAGGATTGCATGAGGTCAGGAGTGTGAGACCAGCAAGAATGAGACCCTGCCTCTACTAACAATAGAAAAAATTAGCCAAGTGTGGTGGCATACGCCTGTAGTCCCAGCTAATCGGGAAGCTGAGGCAGGAGGATCGCTTGAGCTCAGGACTTTAAGGTTGCAGTGAGCTATGATGACGCCACTGCACTCTAGCTGGGACGACAGAGCGAGACTCTGTCTCAGAAAAAAAAGAAAGCCAAGGTAGGCTGAAAGCTAGGCCCATTGCACCAGTTAGCCAAGTGTGAGTGCAAAGGAAAAGTTCTTGAAGAAAATGAAAAGTGCTACTCCAGTGAACACATGAAAGATGAGAAAGTGAAACAGTCTTATTACTGATATGGAAGAAGTTTGAGTGGTCTAAATAGAAAATCAAATTAGCCACAACGTTCCCCGACACCAAGGCCCTACTCTCTTTAATTCTGTGAAGGCTGAGAAAGGTGAACAAGCTGCAGAAGAAAAGTTTAAAGCTAGCAGAGGATGGTTCATGAGGTTTAAGAAAAGAAGCTTTCTCCTTAACATAAAAGTGCAAGGTGTGAAGCAGCAAGTTATCCAGAAAATTTAGCTAAGAACATTGATGAAAGTGGCTACACTAAACAATAGATTTTTAGTGTAGATAAAACATCCTTCTATAGGAAGAAGATGACATCTAGGACTTTTACAGCTAGAGAGAAGTCAGTATCTCGCTTCAGAGCTTCAGAGGACAGGCTGACTCTTTTATTAGGGGGTAAGGCAGCTGGTGACTAAGTTGAATCCAGTGCTCATTGCCATTTCAAAAATCCTAGGGCCCTTCAGAACTGCTGAATCTACTCACTCTGCCTGTGCTCCGTAAATGGAACAACAAAGCCTTGATGACAGCACATCTGTTTACAGCATGGTTACTGAATATTTTAAGCCCATTGTTGAAACCTATTGCTCAGAAAAAAAAGATCCCTTTCAAAATATTCCTGTTGATTGACAATCTACCAGGTCACTCAAAAGCTGTGATGGAAATGTACAAGGAAATTAATGTTTTCATGCCTGCTAATACAGCGTTCATTTTGTAACCCATGGATTGAAGAGTAATTTTGACTTTCAGGTCTTATTATTTAAGAAATACAGTTGACCCTTGAACAACATGGGTTTGAACTGTATGGATCCATTTATTCTCAGATTTTTTTTCAATAAATATATTGGACAATTTTTTTGGAGATTTGTGACAATTTAAAAAAACTCACAAACTGCATAGCCTAGAAATATTGAAAAAATTTAAAGTTAGCTGTGTCATCAATGCATAAAATATATGCATGTATGCATATATACGTATATATATGTAGATACTAGTCTTTTCTTATTATTTACTACCATAAAATATATACAAATCTATTATAAAAAGTTAAAATTTATCAAAATTTATGCACACGAACACAGACTGTACGTGGCACCATTTGTAGTAATGTAAACATATAGAGAAATGTAAATAAAGATGTAGTATTAAATCATAACTGCTTAAAATTAACTGTAGTACATACTGTACTACTATAATAATTTCATAGCCACCTCCTGTTGCTGTTTCAGAGAGCTCAAGTGTAGCAGATATCTGTTTAAAATGCCATGTGATGCTAATTATCTCAGCGTGAGCAGTTCATCTCTCCAGTAAATTGCGTATCATGGTGAAAAGTGATCTCTCATGGTTTTTGGGTATTTTTCATCATTTTTAGTGCAATACCATAAACCTTGAATCAATAACACCATCAGACCCATATGAAGTGCCACTAGTAATGCTGGAAGTGCTCCCAAGAAGCAGAGAAAAGTCATGACATTGCAAGAAAACATTGAATTGCTTGACATGTACTGTAGATTGAGGTCTGCAATTGTAGTTACCTGCCATTTCAGACAGATGATTCGTCTTGTAAACAGATGACATAAACTTATGGTATCAAGAAATACGGTAGAGAACTTACGGTAATATATTTTCTTTTCCTAATTTTTGTTTTTTCTTTTTTTGTTTTTTTAAGAGACTGTATCTCACTATGTTGCCCAGGCTGAAGTGCAGCAGCTGTTCACAGGTGTGACTATAGTGCAAGGCAGCCTTGAACTCTTGGGCTCAAGAAATCCTCTTGCCTCAGCCTCCCAAATAGCTGGGAGTACAGGCATGTGCCACCACACCTGGCTTTTCCTTGTGATTTTCTTAAGCACATTTTCTTTTTTCTTTTTTTTGAGACAGAGCCTCGCTCTGTTGCCTGGGCTAGAGTGCCATGGTGACAGCCTAGCTCAGAGCAACCTCCAACTCCTGGGCTCAAGCAATCCTACTGCCTCAGCCTCCCGAGTAGCTGGGATTACAGGCATGCGCCACCATGCCTGGCTAATTTTTTCTATATATAGTTTTGCCTGTCCAATTAATTTCTTTCTATTTTTGGTAGAGACGGGGTCTCGCTCTTGCTCAGGCTGGTCTCGAACTCCTGAGCTCAAACAATCCGCCCGCCTCGGCCTCCCAGAGTGCTAGGATTACAGGCGTGAGCCACCACCCCTGGCTAATTTTGTACATATATATTTTTTTAATTGTCCAGCTAACTTATTTCTTTTTTTTTTTTTTGTTAGTAGAGACGGGGTCTCGCTCTTGCTCAGGCTGGTCTCGAACTCCTGAGCTCAAACGATCAGCCCACCTCAGCCTCCCAGAGTGCTGGGATTGTAGGCATGAGCCACCACGCCTGGCCTTAAGCACATTTTCTTTTCCCTAGCTTTATTGTAAGAATATAATGTATAATATATATAACCTACCAAATATGTGTTAATTGATTATGTTATAGATAAGGCTTCTGGTCAAAAGTAGGTTATTAGTAGTTAAGGTTTTAGAGAGTTAAAAGTTACATGTGGATTTTCGACCGTGTGTCGGGAGTTGACACCTCTAACCCCCATGTCGTTCAAGGATTATCTATACATTTTGTAAGCTATAGCTGCCATAGGTTGTGATTCCTGTGATGGACCTATGCAAAAAAATTGAAAACCTTCTGGAAAGGAGTCATCATTCTAGATGCCGTTAAGCATATTCATGATTCACAGGAGGAGGTCAAAATATCAACATTAGTAGGAGTTTGGAAGAAGTCATGGATGACTTTAAGGGGTTCATGATTTCAGTAGAAGAAGTAACTGCATATGTGGTGGAAATACCAAGAGAACTAGAATTAGAAGTGCAGCCTAAAGATGTGACTGAATTGCTGCGATCCCATGATAAAACTTAAATGGATGAGGAATTGCTTCTTACGGATGCGCAAAGAAAATGGTTTCTTGAGATGGAATCTACTGGCAAAGATGCTCTGAACATTGTTGATATGACAACAAAGGATTTAGAATATTACATAAACTTAATTGATGAAGTAGTGGCAGGGTTTGAAAGAATTGACTCCAAATTTGAAGAAAGTTCTATGGTGGGTAAAATGCTATCAAACAGCATCTTGCGCTACAGAAAAACTTTTGTGAAAGGAAGGATTGATGTGACAAACTTCATAGTTGTCTTATTTTAAGAAACTGCCACAGCCACCCCAACTTTCAGCAACCACCTCCCCAGTCAGTCAGCAGCTATCAACATCGAGGCAAGACCCTCCACTGGAAAAAGATGACAACTTGCTGAAGACTCAGATGATCATTAGCATTTTTTAGCAGCAAAGTGTTTTTTAATTAAAGTGTATACATTTTTTTTTAGACATAGTGCTATTGCGTACTAAATAGATTATAGTGTAGTGTAAACATAACTTTAATATGCACTAGGAAACCAAAAAATTCATGTGACTTGCTTTATTGCAATATTTGCTTTATTGAGATGGTGTGGAACTGATCCTGCAATGTCTTGCAGGTATGCCTGTATAATTCTAGGTAAGGAATCTTTCAAAAACATCATACTACTGTTATCACACCGAAAAATGTTGATAGTTCTTAAACATCAGCCGGTCAGTGTTCAAATTTCCCTGTATAGTAGGCCTTACATATCCGTGGGTTCTGCATCCATGGATTCAACCAACCGTGGATCAAAAAAAAAATTCCATTAAGTTTCTAAAAGCAAAACTTGAATTTGCCTTGTACTGCAAGTACTGCGTTGAATCCACATGAATATATGCATTTTATTAGGTATTATAAGTAACTTAGAGATGATTTAAAGTATACAGGAATGTGTGTGTAGGTTATATGCAAATACTGCACCAATTTATTTAAGGGACTTGAGCATCTGTGGATTTTGGTATCTGAGAGGGTTCCTGCATGAATCTTCCACCATACCGAGGGACAACTGTATAGGTTTCTACTTTTTATTTTTATTTCTTTGCATTTTTTTTTTTGTTGTTGTTAAGGAAACTGGGTTGTTTGTCTCATAGAGTGTTTCACATTCTGGGTTTTTCTGATTATGTCCACATTGTTAGTTAATATGTTCTCCTGCCCCCCTGTGCTTCCTGTAAACTGTTAGTTAGGTCTAGAGGCTTGGTCTGATTAAGGTTTGGGGACAAAGGGAAGAGGTGGGAGGAACAAGTGCTTTGTAAGTGGTGTTATGTATCAGAAGGTAGACTACTCTTTTTCTGAGTTAATGTTTATATCTTTTATCATCATTTAAACTAAAAGATGAAGTTTGGAATATTCTGTTGATTCTTGTATATGATGGCAAACATCAATATTATGGATCTGTTTTTAAATAATTCTTTTATCTTGACTATAAAAGCAATACATGCTTATAATAGAAAATTTGGAAAATGTAGGGACAAATGTCCATCATTTAGAAATAACCTATGTTAACATTTTAATGTATTTTTTCCCATTTAGTTCCCTTTTTTACAACACCAATTTGAGGCTGGGTGTGTTGGCTAACACCTATAATCCTAGCACTTTGGGAGGCCAAGGTGGGAGGATTGCTTGTGGCCAGGAGTTTGAGAGCAGCCTAGGCAATGTATTGAGACCTCCCATGTATACAAAAAATTGAAAAAATTAGCCAGGCATGGTGGCTTGTGCCTGTAGTCCCAGCTATTTGGAAGGCTGAGGCAGGAAAATCACTTGAAGTGACCTTCCTCGGAGTTTGAGGTTGCAGTGAGCTATGATTGTGCCACCGCACTCTAGCCCGGGGACTGGGTCGACAGAGCGAGACCCTGTCTCTAAAAAAAAAAAAAAAAACCCAAAACAATTTGTGATTATTCTATATAATATTGTTATGTGTTTTTTTGGTGCTGATTCTTGTCACTTTAGTTACATGTGCTTTTTTTCATTGTTAAATAGCTCTCGATCATATTTTTATTGGCTTTGTAGTTTGTTATATAAATGGAATTATAATTCATTTAATAATTTCCTTGTTTTGATATTCATGTTGTTCCCAGTGTTTTACTTGTAAGATATTGTTGATATGAATACTTTATACATAGTCTTTGTATGTATTCTGATTATTTTGTGAAGATACAATCCCTAGATATAGAATAATTGAGTTGAAGGGCTTTGACCAGTTTTAATATATTTAGAATATTACTTTTTTTTTTTTTTTTTTGAGACACAGTCTTGTGTGTCTCAAACTCCTGGCCTCAGGCTGTCCTGCTTCGGCCTCCCAGAGTGCTAGGATTACAGGCGTGAGCCACTGCACCTGGCCTAGAATATTACTATTAAGTAATTCAGTCATTGAATTGAGTTACTTTTATGCTGCACAATAAATTCTAACCTCCATGTAAAGTTATTATGAATAAGTTATAGCTTAGTTATATTGAAGAAATTTGCAATGGGATGAATCTTTTAAAAGTAATTTAAAAATAATTTATATTTTAAATTATATGATTAATTGTATCATTATATAAATATATACTTTTATAGTAATACGTGATATATAAATAATAAATTATTTAAATACCAAATTTAAATAATTTAAATGTTTTAAACAATTAAAATATCTTTTTTAATTGACACATAATTATACATATTTATGGGGTACATAGCGATATTTTGATACATATTGTAGACAGTGAATGGATCAGGGTAGTTCACATATCCAGCATCTCAAACATCAAAAACTAGAAGTCCCCTTTCAGTTTGTCTATTTTATAAATGAAGGTTTTCATATATCTTGTTCACTTATATGAGGTACACGTTTCAGCTATTTTCTCTGAAGTTTCTATGCTTGAATGTATTTTTCATTCTGTTAAATGATTTCAATGGTGTGCTTTTTTTTTAGATTGCTACGCTTTACATATGGTCCTTCATTTCCTCCATTTAAAGTTCCCGATGAAGATGCCAGTCTGATCCCTCCAGAAATGGATAACGAGTGTGTTGCACAGACATGGTTTCGCTTTTTACATATGTTAAGGTATTGTTATGTTATTATCTCCTGTGCTCTTTACCCAGGACGTGTCCCACGGCAGGAACCATGCTGAAATCTCTTGTTTGAATTCAGAATGTGGCTGCTAAGCACAATCCATCAAATGGAGCCAGATTAGACAACAGACACATCCATATCATGTGTCTCTCGCTCTCCCTGTCCCAGGAGGGCTAGGCTGTTCTCAGCTGCTCCTGGTTTACACTTTCTAGGAACTTGTCCTCCGTGGTAGTTGCAGCACTTGTTCTCTTGCCTGTGGCTGCAGCCTGGATGATGTGCTCTTTTCTAGGACTTCGTCACATTCTGTGGGAACTGGATATTGCCTTGCTCCTCTCTGTGTCCAGCATTGACTGGTCAGTCTGCCTCTCAGGGCCTTCACCTAGTATCCTGTTGTTTAAAATTTCACTGAGAGGTACACCCTGAAATTCACAGGAGGATATACCACTACTTCCTGCTGTCCCTTTCTTCATAGTAATTCTGTTCAGTTTAGTTTCATCACTTCCTGCTTGTCCCTCTTCTAACCCAATTCATATGCTCCGTGGAACTTTTATTCTGTTGCAAACTGTCTGAATCTTAAACTTTTTCCTTGCGTGTCTTCTCTTTTTGGTTTTACTAGCCTCATTTCTGTATTTGTATGTTAATGATTCTAAATTACTCTCCATGATCTTTTTTTTAAATAAATTAGGGATATTAACCATTTTCTGTCATTTCTTTCCAGTTTGTAGTTATAACTTGTGTCTCTCTGGTCATTTTAGTTTTTGAATGTCTTTTTCTGTGCTCTTTTTTTTTTCTTTTTTTTTGAGACGGAGTCTCGCTCTGTTGCCCAGGCTAGAGTGCCGTGGCGTCAGCCTAGCTCACAGCAACCTCAGACTCCTGGGCTCAAGCGATCCTACTGCCTCAGCCTCCCAGGTAGCTGGGACTACAGGCCCCTGCCATGATGCCTAGCTAATTTTTTCTGTTTTTAGTAGAGACAGGGTCTCGGTCTTGCTCCGTCTGGTCTCAAACTCCTGACCTCAAGCAGTCCTCCTGCTTTGGCCTCCCAGAGTGCTAGGATTACAGATGCGAGCCACCACACCTGGCCTCTGATCATTTTCTATTTCCTTTAAGATTAGAAAGTCTTTCTGTGTTTTCTGATCAGATAGATATTCACCTATGATTTCTTCTAATTTCGTTTCCTTTGTGACATTAAATTCCTTTATATATACCAAGATCTGTATTTAGTTCACATATTATTCCATTAATTTCTTCATTTATTTTTATACCAGATTCATTCTTTTAGTTTTTTTAACTTTATATTTACTGTTATTTAATAGGTGTAATGTCTTTTTCCCTCTTTTCCCCTCTTTTCTTCTCTTCTCGCCTGTTTAACATTTCAGATGAATTTTAGAATCAATTTGTCAAGTTAAAAAACACAAGCAAACAGAAAACCCCACAAAACCTTTTGGGGTTTGGATTGTTTGTTAACTAGGGTAAGGAACACATTCTGCTTTAACAAATGGCACCTGAAAATCTTGCATGAAGTCTGGAGTGGGGAGTAGTGTTGGTCACATAGTCATTCAGGGACCTGGGCTGGCAGAGGCTTTCCCATCTTCATCATATGACTCCATTAGGGCCTCAATGTTATAAGCAGGAGCTTCATTTCTGGCTAGCAGATGGGAGAGGGAGAGCAAGAAAAATTGTGTGGGAGGTTTTCTCTGAGCTAGGCCATGAAGTGATGTAAATCATTGCTACTCATATTCCACTGGCCAGAACTCAGACACACACCACACTTAATTGCAAGAGAAAAGAGGAGGAAAAGAGAAAGTGATGGTTAGCTAGCCAGACTCTGCCAAAGATGAGAATTGTATGAAGCCTGTATTTATATTTAGGAAAAGCTGATATCTTGTATTGAGACCAGCCTGGGCAACATGGTGAGATCCCTTCTCTACAATAAATTAAAAAAAAAAAAAATTAACCAGATGTGGTGGCTCATGGCTGCAGTCCTAGTTACTTGGGAGGCTGAGGCAGGAGGATTGCTTGAGCCCAGGAGTTTGAGGCTGCAGTGAGTTATAATCCCACCACTTCACTCCAGCCTGGGCAACAGAGCAAGATTTCATTTCTAAAAAAAAAAAATTAAAGATACTGTTTTGGCACCCTTCTTTTGTTCTGATTTTCATTGGAATGCCTCTAATATATGGAATTTTGAGTGGGATATTGGTTGTTGATGTTAGATATTCTTTTTTATGCTCCTGGTTTCCTAAGCAATTTAAAAACTTAAAAAATATAAATAAAATCAAGAATAGTACTGAATTTTTTTCAAATCATATTGTGGGATCCATTTAAACAATTAAATGGTTTCTCTTTTTTGACCTACTGATGTAATATATGAATTTATTTCCCAATGTTGAACCATCTTTTATTCCTGAGAGAAAAGTTATGCTTGGTTATGGAATGCTAGTCTTTTAATGTTTTCCTGAGTTGTCTCTAGTTCTATTTTTTGACTAAATTATGTTTTGGTAACTTAAAAAAAAAGGAACAGGAAAACTTCCTGTCCTCTTTTATTCTCTGTTGTGTGAAAGTTTTCTGTTCCTTAAGAGTTTGAAATAAATGCAGTAAAACTCTAGTCCTGAAACTTTTTTTAGACGTAGTTCTTGGAGAATCTTTTCTTGTTTCTTTACTCCTAATTGATCTCTGGAGGCTTAATTTTTCTTCTTGAGCTGCACCTACTTAAGTGAATGCAGGTGAAAAAGAGGTTATTATGTGAAGATAGAGCAGTCTCGCTGGGCTCCAAGCAGTGGTGAACAACCAGTTCTCATGTTGGGGAGGGATCAAGGCAGCCTTGGGACAAGCCACTCTGTCATCTGTCTCTCTTAGCTTTTTTGATTCTCTTGTGTGTGCAGTTCTCTTTCTCCAGCAGGCTTCCCCCTGAGTTCCTGTTTTCTCCTGCCTTTGGGAGGTACATGCAACCCTATGATAAGTGCCCAGTGATGCAAATAGCTGTGACTCTGTATGACTTCATCTCTCGTCCTTTCAGTTCACTGGGGCTTTCCCTTTGCTCAGATTCTCAAAACGGATAAATTGGATTAAATGATTGTTGTTAATTAGGCTACATTAGTTGTAGGTCTCTAGCAGACATCTGGATAGAGTTGTTTAGGACAGTTTTACTTCCGTGCTTAAATGAGCTGTGGATGGGTGGGAGGCAGGTCAGTGAGGATTATTCAGAAGGGACTGTTATTGTTATTGGCAGGTTTCCTGGCACGAGGGCTGAATATGGTGGGGAGACAGGCATCAGCATTTTGTCTAGTATGGTAATGCTTTATCTTTTCCAGGGAAACCAAAAAATTATTCCCCTTTTTGTTTCTAGTATGAGAAACAGAATATACAAATGCTTGTCCTTGGGCTTGTTTGTGTATGACCACCTGTCCTTCAGGCCCCACCTAGAGATTCTAGTTCAGTAAATTTAGTTGGAATCTGGATTTTTAACAGGCCCCCAAATGCGTCAGGTACATAGAGCACTGGGAACTGCAGGAATGCAGTGTCTGTTATCTGTTCCATATCCTTTGTTACCCATTTTCATTCCAAATTTTATTTATTTTCTTGAATTTTTTTCTCTGAATATTTGGGTGCCAGTAAAATCACTTCTGGTTTCTATCTGGAGGAGCTGGTATAAGCCTTTGTCTCCCCAGTTTTCAATAGCTGACAGACATGAATTTAGCAGAACTCCGCTGTACTGAGGTGTAGTCCATTTCAACCTTACTGCCTGTTTTTCTAACTTCTGAGCAGACAAACTGCAACCCAGCAGATACTGCTGCTAGAGACTTCTTACCTCCTCTACTGCACGTGATTTTTCATACATTCCCACATGTCCCTTTTCCCCACTTACAGTTACGTG
This sequence comes from Indri indri, assembly GCA_004363605.1. NCBI lineage: Eukaryota > Metazoa > Chordata > Mammalia > Primates > Indriidae > Indri > Indri indri. The sequence continues at coordinate 41,643 of RJWJ010006337.1, read as the reverse complement.
AAATTAAGTCTTTTGGTGGGTGGAAAAAAAGGTTTCAAAGGGTAGAGCATGTTTAGGCCATGAATTTCTGTTTCTCAGCCTAGTTCTTTTGCTTTGTAGCTAGTGGAAATTCTATTGGCTATAGGTTATCAATATCACTTTGAATTGGAGAAGCTATTTAATTGGCAGCTAAGCAGACCATTTTGAGTAGAAATCTAAATCTGTTTTTTAATGGGAAAAATTTTAAATTATTTTTACATAAAATGTAACTCGAGCCCAAATACATTGTTTTGAAATGTATGGGTCTAGGACATACACATGAATATAACATAAAAGTGTGAAATGTTAAAGTAAAATTTTTCCTTGGAGTTCTTGTTATTTATATCTTTACCATTCCATTGCTTAATTCCAAATATATTAGAAAAATATCCATGTATATTCTTAAAAAATTAAAACCTTTTCTAGTCTTACTTTGATTCTCATTCTCTGAGGAGGAGGAGGAGAAGTTCATACAATAAACACAGTGCAGAGCTTCTGTAAAAAAAGTGTTGATGTTTGCATCCCTAGCCCATTTAATACAGAGCAGTCTGCTCTCTGAATTAAAGAAATAGACACAAACAGTCCTGTTTTTAAATTAGATTGCATATATTTTATTGCTATAGAAATTTCTAAATGTGTAATTAATTCTTCTCTCTCTTTCGATAGTAATCCTGTGGATTTGAGTAACCCAGCTATTATAAGCTCTACCCCCAAATTTCAGGAACAGTTCTTGAATGTGAGCGGAATGCCGCAAGAGTTGAATCAGTATCCCTGCCTTAAACATCTGCCTCAAATATTTTTTCGTGCCATGCGTGGAATCAGCTGTCTGGTGGATGCATTCTTAGGTGAATTTCGTATATGTTGCTAGATGTGTGAAGAACTACATTCAGATAACTCTAGAGTCTAATACTAGGAGCTGTTACAGAAAACCCAAAGGAAAAGATGAACAGATTTGATGACAACAAACCAGGAAAAATTATTTGCTGTGAATATAATAGCTAGAAGGTTATCATCTTCATATAAATAGATCAAACAAAATGCTAAGAAAAAGAATAAAGCCTAGTAGATAGATATATGGATAAAGGAATGAATAAATGATTGCAAAAGAGAAAAATGTTCATGCTCACTAGTTATCCAAGAAAACTAGAGATTAAAATGTATTAGGGACCAATCTTATGTATATCATTTGAAAGCAAATTATACCTTTCGTGAACCACTGTTTTAAGCCATTTTTCACATTTTGGATATATAAAAGTCAGCGGTATTTATTTGTCATTTTCTAAAACATTTGTTATATGTAATTATTAATACATCACACAGGTAATATATTCTGATTAAGTTTTGCTGCCACATAACAAGCAAAAATCCCATTGTAAACAAGACAGTTTATTTTCACATACATTAAATCCATGGCTAAGCAGTGTAGGCCTGGTATAGCAGTCCTACTGTCAGGGATCCTAGGCCCTTCCATCTTGTGACCCTCCATCCTTTGTGCACTGCCTCGTGAGCCATGATGGTTGAGTGAGTTTCAACCATCCTCTCTAGGAATTAGGAAGGAAGGTGAGTCTAAAGCTGATTGGTCCTTTTAAGGGGATTTCTTGGAAAACCCACCCAACTATCACCAGCTTCTCCATGGTCAAAACATGGCCACATCTAGCTACAAGGGCAACTTCAAAATGGAGTCATTTATTTTTGTGTAGCCATGTCCAGCTAAAATGTGTGTTCTGTTACTCAGGAAGAAAGGGTGAATGGATATTGGGAGGCAACTAGCATTCTCTGCTATAGTATTAGTCTGTGTTTCCCAAGCTTTCACTAGTATTGCTTGGGGAAGATTTCCTGATCACATATTTTAAACTAGGAAGAATAACCCCATTTGTCTTTTTTTTTTTTAAAAAGGCATTTCTAGACCCCGATCAGACAGCGCTCCCCCAACACCTGTGAATAGACTAAGTATGCCTCAAAGCGCTGCTGTCAATACCACCCCACCACATAACCGGAGGCACCGGGCTGTTACTGTGAATAAGGCCACCGTGAAGACAAGCACAGTAAGAGTTTACATCACCATTGTTATGTTCTTTATGACTGGCTTTTTAATCTGCCATCCTTTGTATAAAGTCATGCCGTTTTCTCAAATTTTACACGGGTATGGGTGTATTCTTGTGTTCTAATAGGTTAGTACTGCTCATGCCTCGAAAGTTCAGCACCAGACATCCTCCACCTCCCCTCTGTCAAGTCCAAATCAGACTAGTTCAGAACCCCGGCCACTGCCTGCCCCTCGGAGACCAAAGGTTAACAGCATCTTGAATCTCTTTGGATCATGGTTATTTGATGCAGCATTTGTTCACTGTAAACTTCATAATGGGATAAACAGAGACAGCAGCATGACTGGTAAATATTGCTCAAGAAATATGTTACCATTTTTTCCTTTCCTTTTTTTCTTTTTAGTCTTTCCTACCTGCAAGATTAATATGTATCTTAAAAAGCTGTCTGTTTCTGACCAAGCAATATCTTGTGCTTAACCCCTTCCAGCTGAAGTAACAGAAGTTTGGAAGTTTTCCTATCTGTCCTTTTTATGTATGTTCTATGAGGTTTGGCCTTTTGTCTGGTTTTGTAAGATATACTTCAGGTTAGTCCCTTTTTGTTGAATCAAATTCCTTTCAGTAGGTGACCTGGATGTTCCCTTCATGTCAGCCAGGATAATATTTATATGAAGAATTAAAGACTTTGACTCACAGGAGGTGTTTTCTTAGATTTTGACAGCCGTTCATTCATTAGTACATGTAAATATCAGAAAAGTTTTGCTCCTCAATGGACTCTAACCTCTCAGATTTTAGTTTAGAGAACTTTATTTCAAGGGCACACTTTTGAAAATACCATTTGCTCTGTAACTTAATAAGGCCGACTGGTGTCAGAATTAATAACTCAACCCCTGTCTTCATTTAGATTTTATTATAAAAATGAAACCAAATAAAATCTGATTTATTTTTGCCATCTAACTATTATATTAATACTTGGAAGTAGTGTTGTAGAGTGCAAGATGGATGGGTGGGGTAGTGCAGAATGTTTTGAATATTTATGATATGTCTTAGCTAAAAAATAATAATGGCTGGCATTTATTGAGCTGCTATTACTATGTGCCAGGTACTGTGATATATGCATTAATGAGTGTATGGGTTGTTTGGTAAGAAAGCACTTTTCCACTGGGGTCGGAAATAGATTAAGATAAAAAGATGTCCAGTTGCTTTATTTTATCCACCTCTAGGGAGAATCTTCACTCTGAGGATAAAACTAATGGCTATAAGGGTTTCTGCTTTGTTTCAGAAATGCATTCTTAGCTATTTACATCTCAGAACTAGGGTCTATGTCTGTAAAGATTATACACATGTCATTATTTTGGATGTTCTTATAAATCTTTTAAGTAATTTAGAAAAATTGTAAATATAAAGATTTTTAGGAATATCATTTGAGAATTGCATGGTTGACTTTAAGGATTCCTTTGCTTACTTTATTTTGTTCAAATTCCGACACTTTATATTCTACCATTTCCATATTATAATTTTACTCACAAGTTTGAAAGCGGTGTTTATTTATGGATAAGTAAATATACTTATGATGACTAAGTGAAAACTTTTTAAAAACCACTTTTGGGTTATATTTTCTTTATGTTCGTGTACCTTATGTTTTGAGCTTCTGAACCATGTTTATATTTATTAATTTGTGTTGTATTTTCTAGAATGAGTCAGTCATAATTTTAAACATTTTTATTAAAATGTAATTCTTACAATGTAACTTTGGGGTATAGAGCTGTTGACACAGAAATCCCTGAATCTAGAATGGCTCAACCTGCTACTTCATTTTTGGGCTTGCTTAGAGGGAGCTTACAGATCTTTCCACCCTCTTAGGGAGTTTGTAACAGCTTTGCTCACCCTTTTGCATCAGAATATAGAAATCAGAATTCAAATCATACGGGAGCAACATCTTTTAACTCTTTAACATTTTCCTTGTTGGGGAGAGGATAGAAGCTCCTCTTCTCATGGTGTTCAGAGATGATAAAGGCTATTACGTTAACCAGGAGATAATGAGGTGTCCAAATAGTTGAAGGGGTTAGAATGCTGTTGGGTGTGGTGGGAGGCTTGGGTATACTGACTGTTTTTTAAGTACTGGCTGCCATCAAGGAATTCTGCCCTGCAGTTCACCTCTAACTTAAAATGTTTGCTTCTTTGAACTGGTTAGCTTTAGATTTATGTGACAGTACACTGTACTTTGTAAAAGTAACATTGAGCTGGGAAGGGTTAATGAACTAAAATTTTAATGCACGTTATGGGCAGTTCAAAACCTCAATTCTTTGTAGTTGTGTAATTTTCTTTGTTCATTGTTTTGCATGATACAAAAATCATAATTTTGGACCTGAATGCACAATTTCCTATGTTTTTGAACTAGCTTGTGATATCGTAAAGCTTTTAATCTAACTTTTAAAAAGCTAAAAAGCTTCTTAACTTATTGTAAAATTTCACCATCTTTAAAGTATTTTATAATTACTGCTGTCCTTTGATTTGTTTCCATTTATTTCTATTATCTTGCAGCATCTTTTATCCAAATTCTTCTTTCTTATAAATCTTGTAAGTAGGAACCAGAAGCTTCTCCTTAATTGCAGTCATGTTTTTTTATTTTTTTTCATAATTCCATTAAAAAATTTGATTGTCATTGTCTCTTGTAGTTTTTGCACTCGGGAAGAAAAATACTTTTCTGTGTTTTGAATGGGGAAGATTGTTGGCAAAAGCAAATTAATCTGCCTGAATCAGTCCCATTATTTCTGTATACTAGTCTGGTCATGTCATGAATTCCAGGACTTTGCACTAACTGTGTTTTGGCTTTTTTTTTTTTTTTTTTTTTTTTTTTTTTTTTTTTTTTTTTTTTTTTTTTTTAAGCTTTAAGCTTATTTTTATACAGATTTAGTGTTTGATTTGTATGCATTCTGCATGTAGTGTTTTTCAAATGTATTATTGCTGGATAGCTTATTTAGGACTAAAAATGGCTCATGGGAAGTTGCATAAAGATTTGTGCTTGACTCTGCATTCTATCAAATCTATTATTACAAAATAATTTAAGCATTTCATGTAGAGTAATAAAAGATTTCAGAGTGGTTTTCAATACACTGTGAAATCTTTTGTTGAAAAATAAAAGCAACTTTCAAAGGGCTTCTGTTTCAGTGATATGAATAATTATGATAATCTTTCTTACCAGTCCAATTTTCTGATTTATCAACCTCAAGTTAGCTGCTGTCTGTGGTTGTTAAAATTCATTCTCATTTTGCTTGGTTGGGCGATTCTTTGGTGTGTGTTTTGGAGTTGGGTGGGTGGGTGGGAATGCTTTCTCTTCCTCCCTACCCATTTCTCATTCTTACCTTGCCCTCTCCCTAAAGTATACAAACTGGCATGGGGTTGCCCATTTAATTATGATATCTATCCAAGGTAATGTGTAAGTTGCAGTAGCTAATGTTTAAGTATCATTCTACAGAGGGAGGAAAAAACAAAATAATAGAAAAGGCAAATTCTGTATTATATATCTGTATATAAATACAGATATATGCAAATGTCTCTTATCAAAAATTCAGTTGAAAAATGCTTCTGGTAGAATCTGTTAAACCGACAGTGCCACTGTAAATTAATTGTTACTCATTTACAAAGAGGATTTTGGAGAGCCCTTTTTAAAAACACTAAGACATAGTTGCTAAATAAAAGCATTATTGGATTCAAGTAGCTATTTAATGATACCAACATTTGATCTTTGTGTCCAGGGTCCCATGAGCCTATTTGGCATATTGACAAATATAATAAAACACTCCTTTTCTCTCCCCAGCCATTACAACACAAGCTAGCATGGAGTTTCGGCGGAAAGGGTCACAAATGTCCACAGACACCATGGTTTCCAATCCTATGTTTGATGCAAGTGAATTTCCTGATAACTATGAAGCAGGAAGAGCTGAGGCTTGTGGGACACTGTGTAGGATTTTTTGTAGCAAGAAGACTGGAGAAGAGATTCTGCCAGCTTATTTATCCAGGTCTTAGAATTTTTCATTTGTTTTTCCATTTATATAGTTTTAATAGTGAAACTATTATAGCATGGCTTGGTAGACTGAATTGATAAGTAAATGTTGGTCTGAAATACCTACAAATGTATCTGTAAGTAATTGAAATTTCCTTGAATTTTTCCATTTTACCTGCCTCGTCAGATTAGGTAAAGATCCCTAAGACTCTTTTTATTTTGGAAGTGTTATTTGTTCCATCTTATTTGAATTTTATTAGCTATGGAGAGATTTGGAAGGACCATGATAATTTGTTGATAAATGTTTGGTACAGTATTAGGCATGTAGACAGTCCAGAAATAATCCTGCCTCCAAGGAGCTTGTTTTCTGGAGTGAGCAAAGCAATGCACACAAGTAGCAGTGATCCAACAGGAATAGGAAGTTGATGGGAGAGAGGCACAGGTAAAGTGCTGTAGGTGCTCAGAGGAAGAAGCAGCACACACTTACCCAGGGGATTCAAAAAAGAGTTCCGGAGGCCTGGATGATTTTGCTAGACTTACAAAGGATGGGTAGTATTTAGACTATGGTAGGTAGTTGGGTGGTGTCATCTTATCCAAATCTTTGGCATCAAGCATCTTTGTGAATGCTCTGCCATCCATTCAGTTGCTCAGGCCAAAAACTAGGAGTTACTTTAGACTCTTCTCCCTTTGTCTCTCTAGTCAGTCAACCAACTCCTTCTGCCTTTGTGCCACTGAACTCTCTGATTTCTCTTTCTGCTCTGTCGCCACCATGATGACACTTTAGACTTTGTTACTTTTGCCTAAATTAACTAATAATAGCCTCCTATTTTTCTTGACTCTCTTTTGCCATCCTCAACTAATCATTCGCACAGCTGCTGAAATGAGGTTAATACCAGCAAGACCATTTAGGTATCTGCATACCTGCTAGGTTCTCAGGAGGGAGGACTGACTGTCAGAGGGAACCAAGTGCAGAAGCATATAGATGTGAAAAAGAATGATATGTATAGGGAACTAAGCAGGGGTATCTTAACCATAGACTCTTGACTTGAAGCAACAGAAACCCTCTCAATTGGACTTAAGCAAAAGGAGAATGAGTTATGAGAAGTTAGTGATATTTAATGAATTCTAAGGTCAGGAAGTGCACCAGTCCTCGTGAAGAGCAGGAACCAGGGAATAGAAAGTGCTCAAGGATCAAAACAACTTCCCTCCTTTCTGTTTTTCTGTCTTCGTGGTCTCCCAGAACTGCTTCATTCTTTTCTTCCCCACAGATCGTTTTCTTATACTGTAATGCTTCTAAATTCCCAATTCTCATGGCCTTGGTCTAGGTCAGGGGTGGGGAACCTACAGTCTTGGGGGCACATGTGGCCTTCCAGATCCTTGAGTGCAGCCTTTTGACTGAATCCAAATTTTATAGAACAAATCCTTTTAACAAAGGGATTTGTTCTGTGAAGTTTGGATTTGGTCGAGGGGCTGCACTTGGGGATCTGGAGGCCACATATGGCCTTGAGGCCCCAAACCAGCAGGGCCAGTTAGCGTCTCTGAATCCTAATTTCAGATTCCTGGGAAAGGATCTCATTAAACTTGTGTCTGTCTCTGGTCTAGTCAGCTACAGTTGTGAGGGTGGGTCACGTAAGGGTGCTGGAGCTCAGCCCTTGTGATGGGGGCACATTTCTCAGGAGGGAGACCATGGACTGGGGACATATCCCACATGGTCTTAGTAGCAGTGAGGGATGTAAACACACTTTTTTCCCTAGTAATTATGAAATGCTGCAAAATTTTACTGCTGTGGAATTCAATTCAGTAATTCCTCCAGTTTATTGATAAGTACCACAGCCATTTGTTTTGTTTTGTTCTGGTTGCCTCATTTGAGGGACCTATAACTTCAAGTTGCAAGCCTTAAGCTTTAAGAAGGTGTAATAGACATGAATCTTTTTTTTTTCATTACAAAAGAGGATTTGGTTTTTAGTGTATGTGAATCAGAATTGTTTTAATTCTAGTAATACTTTCTAAAGGATAGAAATAGTGAAGAGTGGAAATAGACTTTCAGATGACTTTGTAGAAAATAATAATTATGAAAACTTTTGATAAGCGGTTTGTTTAAAATTTTTTTCTTGCTTTCCTAGATTTTACATGCTTTTAATTCAAGGTTTGCAGATAAATGATTATGTGTGCCATCCTGTCTTGGCCAGCGTTATTCTAAACTCCCCTCCTTTGTTCTGCTGTGACTTGAAAGGGATTGATGTTGTGGTTCCTTACTTTATTTCAGCTCTTGAAACCATTTTGCCTGACAGGTAAGCTATCATTCTCTGTTGTTATCAGTTGTCTGGTGTGGCCTGGTCTGTTTCTGTGCTTCCTCCCCACTTTCCTAATGTATCCCGTCCAGTTGTCGTCATAGTCCAGGGGAACTCAGGCCACATTAAATGAATGTAGACTGTCCACACCCACCTTATCCCTGAACTCCTTCAGTTCTGATTTGTCTGTGGGCTTGTTGAATCTTTTCTGGCCTGTTCTAGAGGGTTAAGAGCAACTCCAGCCCAGAGGTTTTTCCTTTGTCGAGTAGGCCTTCCATTTTAAATAAAGAACTAGATCAATGAAATTCAGTTTAATTCAGTAACATTTTAACATAGAAATTCACACACACACACACACACACACACACACACACGATGCTTAGATTGTGAGAAATTGGCATAATATATATTTGGTAATAGCTAAAAATGTCCTTCAGTTAAAAAATACTAATAGCTTTTTATTTTTTGGCAGAGAACTCTTAAAATTCAAAAGCTATGTAAATCCAACAGAATTGAGAAGATCTTCCATTAATATCCTACTTTCTTTGTTGCCCCTCCCTCATCATTTTGGCACAGTCAAATCAGAGGTAATATCTTATTAACGTTTTTTTATATTCTATATTTTGTTTTGTGTGCTAATTTAAGTCAAATTATATTTTAAAAATGGAATGGGAGCTCTTTTTTAAAAAACTCAAGTTATTTCAAGTGAATTAATGAAGTCGATTTGTTGTGTTATTTTTTTGCCAGTCTGCCAGCAAGCCTTGGCCTACCATTTCAAGTGTTACGGGCTAGTGATATCTGATAACATGTATTAAATGAGTTAGTGACAGATTTAGCACAGTGACGAATATTAGACTGAAAGCCTTGCTCATTAGACTGATCTGTTTGCCGTAGCTGATCCCACGTGGGCATAGTGAGCCACAAGCACTGATATTAAATATTATTTGTTTTTTCCGTAGGTGGTCCTGGAAGGAAAGTTTAGTAATGATGACAGCTCTTCTTATGATAAACCAATAACTTTTCTATCCCTGAAGTTGAGACTTGTGAATATACTAATAGGTGCCTTGCAAACGGAAACGGACCCAAACAACACCCAAATGATACTAGGTTTGTGTTCACACATTTTTTGTTAAGTGAAAACCCGTGTGCTGTTGACCACAGGCATGCTGAGAAGGTGGCGATCGGTGACAGGAGCCTAAGCCCAGTGCTGCTCTACTTACTGTTCTCAATCAGAGGCAGAGTTCATTTGCTTTTTAATGTAAAGAAAAATTTAAAGGGTGAGACGAGGGAAGTAAAGTATCATAGTTGTCTTGGTGGGTCATTTTATTTGTGCTTCTTGCTTTTCTTTCTCTCTCCCTCCTCCCTTCCTCCCTTCTTCTTCTCTCCGTTTCTCCTCCCTTTTCTTCCTTCCTTCCTTCTCTTCTTTACCCTTCCTTCCCTCCCTCTTTGCTTCTGCCTCTTCCTCTTCCTCCTGCCTGTTACTTACATGTGAAAAAAATTGGAGTTGAATCTAATTCTGGAAGCCACATTAGAACCCCGACAAGAAGTTGTGGAACAGCTGTTGTCGTATGTCTCCCCTCTTTCCTTATCGTTTCTTATTTGTCTCCTAATCATATGGATTCTCTGTCTTAAATGTCTCCTCCTCATCATGTGCACTGCTATATTTTAGGTCCTCATCACTTCGCAACTTGATTACTGTAACCATCTCTTGCATACTTCTGCCTTTTCATCAGAGCCAAGGGCATGGTCCTAGGTACAGGTACTCTGGGGGGGATACTAGAGAAATGAGTGGCATGATTCTTACCCTTGAGCAAGTCTCATTGCAGAGATTGAGATACCCTCACAAAGTTGTTACATAATAGCAAAATGCAGTGTTGGTTGCATATCACATTGACTATCTTCAGGGTTGAGAGAGAAAAAACCAAAAGGGCAACCAACTCCTGCTTTAACCTCTAGTCCATTGACCCTGCGACTTTTTTTTTTGTTGTTGTTCAGTAAATTTTTTTATTTTATTTCATTTTATTTTATTTTATTTTATTCCAGGGTATTGTGAGGGTACTGTCTCTCACATCTCCTCTTCCCTCCTTACCTAGATTAAATTTCCCTTAACACTTTTTTTGTTTTGTTTAAGCCAGTCAAATTTAGCAGTGGGGGGTTGTATACCAACTTTAGTGACACTAATGTTAATAAGTTCTGATAATGTACTACCATTGGACCAGGCAACAATTGGATACCCCTTCCCCATCCCTGTACACTTTTAAACCCCTTCTTTGCCTAAACTTAGCTGTCCATTTATTCCACACTCACACCTAAATGGTTGAATAGTGCTGGAGAAAAAAAAAATCACACACCAGGGCTGATTAGACTTTTCAGATTTATGACTATAAATCTCAGGTGGCACTTAACTCACTGACAAGGTTTTACTACACTTCCCTAGTGAATTCACAATTCTGTTTCTCTCACCTTGTTTCTCCAAAGCCTGCTTCTTTCTTCCACTTAGCTGATGATCTTGCTCCATATTTCATAGAAAAAAATACGTTAGATGAGAATCATCTCATCTTCCCATCATTTCCACCAGCTATCTATAACCTACCCGTAGTTCACTCTTTCTTCTTATTTCATTCAACAAATATTTGGGTTCTGTTATGTGTTGTGTGCCAGACACCATCCTAGACTCTGGCATACAGCAGGGAACAAAACAGACAAAAAATCATTCTGGTGAGGGCAAGGAGCAACTGATAAATAAGGTAACTAGTGTGTTATATGGAGGAGAAAAAGCAGGGAAAGGAAACAGAGAAGGTGAGGGTGTGTGTGTGTGTGTGAGATAGAGAGAGAGAGGCGGGGGCAGAGGGGTATGTGAGACGGGGCAGAGAGGAAGGGGCTGTTCAGTTTTAGATAGAGTGCCGTGGCAGATCTCACCAAGAAGGTGAGGGAGTGAGCTGTGCGGATAACGGGAATGAAAGTATCAGATGGAGGAAAGAGCAGTAGCAAAGAACCTGAAGCAGGAGTGTGTTTGAGGAACAGAAGAGGCCAGTGAAGCCAGAACGAAGAGAGCAAAGGTGGAGGAAGGAGGAGATAAAGACATAAGTAGCCTCTGCTTGTTTTAGTGTTGCTCCACTTGGACCCTAAATCCTGTCCTTGCCTTCTTAAGGACATCATTCTTCTTTCCTATCTGATCAATTTCTCCCTTTTAATAGATTATTTATAGTGGCATAAAAATATGCCTTAATATTACCCTCTTAAAATATACCCTCCCTGGCTGCCTTACCTGACTAGCCTGTTGTCTTCATTCTCTGCTACCCTTTAAATCAAGACTTTTTGAGTTTTATAGACTCACTTTCACTACTTCTTGCCTACCATTCTCTTCAGCTCACTGTCATAGGGCTTTTGTCTCCACCATTCCACTGAATCAACTCATATCAAGGTTCCCAGTGATCTCCATCTTGCCAGAACTACTGTCATCTTGGCCTCTTAGCAGCACTTGATTTGATTGACCACTATCTCCTTCTTTTAACACTTTTTTCTAGAGGCCCCCATCATACCGTACTAGCCTGATTTTAATTTTATCTTGCTGATTCCTGCTTTTCTGTGTTCTTTTTGTTTTTTGTGAGAGAGAGTCTTGTTCCGTCACCCGGGCTAGATTGCAGTGGTGTCATCGTAGCTCACTGCAACCTCAAACTCCTGAGCTCAAGCGATTCTCCTGCCTCAGCCTCCTGAGTAGCTGGGACTACAGGCGTGTGCCACAGCACCTGTCTAATTTTTCTGTTTTTAGTAGCGATAGGGTCTCACTGTTGCTCGGGCTATTCTCAAACTCCTGAGCTCAAACAATCCTCCCGCCTTCGCCTCCCAGAGTTCTAGGATTGCAGGTGTGAGCCACTGCGCCCAGCCTTTCTCTGTGTTCTTGCTAGCTTTTTCTCTCCTACCAGATATCTTGGTGTTAGAAGCCCCCAAGCTCTGTTCTTGCCCCTCTTATCCTAGGTGGTCTCATCAATTTCATGGCTTCAGATTTCATATATATGCTGAATATTCTTTAGCCTAGACATCTCCTCTCAGTTCAGCTTGAGTTGCTAGTTAGCTGCCTACTTGACATCTCCACTTGGGTATCTAAAAGGCAACTCCAACCTAGCTTGCCTGCCTCCCACATCCCTTCCCTAAATCTGCTCCCCGCCCATCTGATTCCTCATCTTGGTAAGTGGCATCGTCCTGTGTACCTGATTGATCAGGCAAGAACCTAAGACTCATCTGTCTTTGATTTTTCCCTTTCCCTTATCACCCCATGTCGAAATCTACCCCTAAGTTCTGTCAGCTCTGCTTCCAAAAGATACCCTGATCAACCTTACCATTTCACTCCTTTCTTGCCCCCCTAGAGCATATCCTACCCACTTAGGCTGGGATGATTGTTCTAAAAAGGATAATGTAGATAATGCCAGTCAGTCTGCATGCCATTGGCTTCCCGTTACACTTAGAATAAAACCCACTTTCTTTATGCTGATCTATGGAGACCACATTCAGACATTACCTTATGTCTGACTACCTCTCAGGGCTTGTCTGTTTGTACTTTTCTCTTAGTTCTCTGTGCTCCATTCCTACTGGCCTTTTTCCCCGCCTCTCGTTCATTTTCACATCCAGCTTGTGATAACTTCTTCTGAGCCTTACTTACTGTTCCTCCTGTTAGAATGTTCATTCCTTGATGTTTGCTTAGCTTTTGTCGTCTTCTTAGACATCCCCTAACAGACTCTGCTTAAGGTGATCTCATTTCATCATTTTTTTCACAGCATAGTACCTGAAATTATCTTGTTTGCTTAAATGTTTTACTCCCCCCCTTTGATATATTTTAAAAAATATAAAGTATTTGTTGATTGACTAACAAACCTAAGCCTAGTGTTAGCACTAAGGACAGTCTTATCTCCCTTAAACATAATAAGAGAGGCCCTGATGAACAAAGGGGCTCTTGTCTTCCCCCAGTCCAATGTTCAAATTGGATAACTAGCAATTTACTATATTAGAAAGCAAGGGGTTTTTTAGTTGTTGCTTCTGTATCTCAGCACCACTGAAGTTCAATCCCGGATATTGAGATCGCCACCCTTGACAGTGATAGATCTCAGAAAGCCAGGCTTTCCTCAGCCAACTAACTGGGGTCTCCACTGAACCAAGTGAATGCAAATACCATCCTAGCCCACAAAACCTGGGTGGCAGATAGAACTTCCGCTTCTGGAGCAGTTGATCCCTGAGCATGCCTTGACCTTGACAGTGGCTAGAGGCTTCCCTTCTCCTCTTACTAGCAAGGCTAGGATTGGGCTGCTTCTTAGCATCTTAGATTCTTATTTGTTGAAAGGCGGGATCAGACATTCCATTTAAGTTCTTATAGCCCCAGAGGAGATAGGGTACATGTCCTTCCAGCAGGAACACAATCCTTGAGATGGTTCTAAAAGGCCTTTAAAAAACAGAGAGACTGATCCTAAAGAGGTAGGTCACAACTGCCTACATTTCTCCAGAGTCACCTAATTAGTAGGTGACTGGAGTTGTCTGTAGCTGGATAAAAAGTTTTGTAGAGTCTCATAAATCTCAAATGCCATGAATTTAATCGTGGGCATGATTTTTCTAGATTCATAACTAGTTTTTGCTCTTACATTCTCAGTTATGAAGTATAGGTATGTTCTTGTTTAAGCTAGGTTTTTAGAGACCTTCTGAAGTTAGTGTGGTCAGTCTGACCAAGGGTTGGAGCCAAAGTCCACCCGTGGCATCAGCGCTATCTTGGATACATTTTGAATACAGAGGGAGGGGGAATGTTTTAATATGAGAGGTCCTCCAAGTTACAGTGTTTTAGGTTATTCAAATAACATAATTTCACTTGAAATTAGATAGTTTCTGCAGCTGATGGAGTATTTAGTTGTGTTTTGCCCTTGTTCTGAAGAGCTCTTAATGTACAAGGAAGAGTCGGTTGTCACTCTTGCCATAAGCTGGCAAAGATCTTTCTGTCTTCTCTTTATCCACAGTGGGCAAGAGCACGGGATGAGAAGCAATGCACTAGGCTCACCATCTTGTTTCTGTTCTAACTTTTCCAGGGCTATGGATTCCTTGATAATAAATAAATGTTGCTTGCTTTCAGAATATGCAGACATTGGCAAGCCCCAGCCTGTGTGGCTTTAGTCATTCTTAAAAAGCAGTATGGTCAGAAAGTTATAGCTGTGATTTTTATTTTGTTAATTTTGTTTTATTTTTAAAAGACCAGAACTTAGTTTTAAAAGTGTTCCATAATATTTTCCTTAGCTTGTATTATCCCTGAAATTAAGATGCTTATATCTGGTCTTTTGTACCAATTAAAAAAATATCTGATAATGGGCATGCTTTTATATAAACGAAAGTTTGACCACCACATTTATCTTAGAAAAATGTGATTATAAAACTTTGAGGGCAGGTCAGAATTAGGGAATTTTTAAAGCGTATCTTTTTTGACCAATCAATGCATTTGTTAGTACAATCGATCCTTGAACAACATGGGGGTTAGTGGCACTACATCCTGAACAGTAGAAAATGTGCATATAACCTTTGACTCCCCAAAAACTTCACTACTAGTAGCCTACAGTTGACTTGAAGAATACAATAATATAAACATGTTTTGTATGTTCTATATTCTATATTATAATGTTACAATAAAGTAAGCTGGAGAAAAGAAAATGTTAAGAAAATCATAAGGAAGAGAAAATACATTTTTAATACTCTACTGTATTTATTGATACTGTAAGTTTACATTTTCTGTTTATAAGGTGAATCATCCCTCTGAAAAGGCAGGCAACTGCAGCTACAGATCTCCATCTACAGTACATACAAAGCAAATCAACTTTTTTAGTAATGTCATGAGTTTTCTCTGCTTCATGGGAGCACTTCTAGCATCACTAGTGGCACTGCATATAGCTCCCATGATGTTAGTCAAGGTTTATGGTATTGCACTAAACAATTGAAAAATAGACAAGAGATCACTTTTAACTGTGATGCGCAATTTGCTGGTGAGACAAACTGCTTATGTGGAGATGATTAGCCATCAAATGGCGTTTTAAGTGGATACTTGCAACACTTGAGCTCACTGAAATAGCAACAGCAACAGGAGGTGGCTATGAAATTATTACACTAGTACAGTATGTACTACAGCTAATTTTATGCAGTTATGACTTAATACTTCAGCTTTACCATTTGTTTACATTTCTCTTGCCTGAATGGCACCATGTCTGGTCTGTGTGTGCATAAGTAAATTCTAACTTTTTATGATAGATCTCTGTATATTTTATGGTTGTAAGTGATAAAATAAACTAGTACCTACATATATTTTATGCATTCATGACATAACCTAACTTTCTCAATTTTTTCGATTTTTCTATGTTACTCAGTTTGTCTCCACGTTTTTTCAAATTGTCACAAATCTTCAAAAAATTTTCTAATGTTTATTGAAAAACAATCTGTGTATGTGCAGTTCAAACTTGTGTCATCTGAGAGTCAACTATAATTTTATGGGAATTTCAGGAGTGCTCAGCCAAAAGTCATATTCCCATCTCTGTTAATCGTATAAGATATTTTAGCCATTTTAGTATTCTTGCATATTTTTTTAAAAGCGCCTTTTTTGGTTTGCCGTTGCAGGGGCAATGTTAAATATTGTTCAAGATTCAGCACTTTTAGAAGCCATCGGTTGCCAAATGGAGACGGTAAGAAGCATACCACATGTAATCTGTCAGAGAACATCAATTTTGGATTTTATGTAAATTATATACCAAAATGTCTGTCTTTGTGATTTTTTTTAAAGTCCTTTTGTTTGTAAATCCAGCTCACTGACTTGGACAGATTCTATTTTAAAATAGCATATATTTTGAGGTTTCTTCCCTTTCAGCGCCTCACCAGCTGTACATCAGGTCCCTGAGAGATTCTGTGTGAGAGAAACTCCAGCTCAATCTAATCTTTATTCCCACTTAAAACTCTTACACGTTTTGCTCTGCTGGTGAACTAGCTTGAATAATGTAGGAAAAGCCCCAGCCAGCACGCATGTAGTTTATTTTTTTCCATCCCATCATCTCTTTCTAGCCCCTCTAGACCAAAGTTTGCAGGTCTCCCAAGGCACCAATGCTTTTAAATTTAAAAAGCTTTCTGGAGACTTCAGTGCTCCCTGTTTCTGTCTTCAAAATATGCGATCCCTATACTTGGAGTAGAGGCTGGAATGTGGGGGAATTAATAGGGAATATTGGGGTGAGCTGGGTGGATGTAGTGTGAGTGATCCAATTATTATTAAATTAATTTCATGTCTCAGTAGATGGTTAATAATAATTTACTGATCTGAATATAATAAATTGTGTTTCCTTGGTAAAAAAAATAAGGGACGTCTTTAACAGATAGGTTTATTAGCCCCTATACATAATAAGAGTTAATCTTAATACTAACCTTAATATTTTATTGTTTGTGTTTTATGATATAATTACATTTGAAAGTTGCTGTTGTTTATTTGTGTTGTCTTGTTTTATTATTACTGTTATTTTTTTGTAGAGACAGGGTCTCAGTATGTTGCCCAGGCTGGTCTTGAACTCCTGGCCTCAAGCAATCCTCCCACCCTGGCTTCCCAAAGTGCCAGGATTCCAGGCCTGAGCCACCACACCCAGCCTATTCGTGGTTTTTAAGATTGTTTTCCTGTTCTGAAGTTTTGCTTGGGAGGCACTAGGGTATTTTCTCTAAGGACCCAAAGTCATTAGCTGCTGAAGTCTAGTGAAGATGAAAAAGGTCCTGGGCTGGCCCTTTGTAAACATTGGCAAATAAGACCCCAGTATGGGCATCTATAGCCTTGAAACCCTTCACATCCTCCAGTTGATGGTGTCTGTTCAGAAATACCACAGCAGTTTTAATCCTTTGTCAGTTTTTATCTGTGTATCAGTTTGTGTGATTTAGTGGGCACAATCCATTTTATCAGCATAATTTTTGATGACTGACTTCTGTTTATACTTGTAAACTATGCTCAAATATTTGACTCATTTTCACTTGACTAGGGTGGTGGAGAAAATAACCTGAAGAGTCACAGTCGCACTAATAGTGGTATTAGTTCAGCAAGTGGTGGAAGCACAGAGCCCACAACTCCTGACAGTGAAAGACCTGCTCAAGCTCTCCTACGGGATTATGGTAAGCCATGCTTGCTGTTCTTGAAATTCACTGTTGCATAGAATAACTTTAATGTTCCAATTTATAAAACAAACAAAAATGAAAATTTTTATCTTCATGATGTTTTATGTACTTAAGTATAATAGGGTATTTAAAAAGCTAAGAAAAAGAAAACAAATTTTTGAAATTTAGCTATATAGTTTTTAGTAGTTAGATTTTAGGTAGTTTGTTAGATTTTACAGATGGTGGTAATGGGTGGTTAGGAGGCATTTCTGGATTTGTACCACGTGCTGGTGATAACAAAGTCAAATAAGATGTGACTCTGCGTCAGAGCTCACAGTCCAAAGGCAGAGATGTACAGTAAGTCAATTATTGTACTGTGGTAAGGGGGGTGGTAGGGTATGCATTAGATAGCAACCCAGAGGAGAGTGTGTTTTCATGTTAAAAACCCGTGTACCCTGCTATATCTTGGTAGATTCTTCAGTCACAAATTTTAAGCAAGAGTAAGGAAACATTTTTATTTTCTGCCCTGCCAAATAAAACACTTGTCAATGAAGCATCCTATTCAATGATGTGCTCTACCTTGGGCAGTTATTTTATGGGTTCTGTGAGTTTGTGGGTACCTTTATGTTTTTATACATAAATACTAACAGTGTGTTGAATCCGTGAGTAATTTGTCCAACTAGACTGGAATGATATCTAGATCCTTAGATGTGAGCTTCATTTTTTAATCACCTGGAGAGTTCATGAGCCATGTTCATGAGGTTCATGAATTCATGAGGCATGTTTTTATGGTTTCAGTTTGTAGTAAGTATCCTTGAGCATGTCAGATACATAAAGTCTATGTGGATATTCGACTCAATTTAAATACTATACTTATAAAGTTATTTAAATTGTTATCTTCATTGTGTATATAGATTTAGGTGTACTAAAGGTTGAAAATTTGTTTATTTTTCATGTTTTCTAAAACTTTTAAACTAAAGAAATTTTCATATTACTGCATGTGTTCTAATATAAATGTTTGAAGTGATTATTGTTTGTTTCAGCACTTTGAACTGGTGTTAGTGAGCTCTGCTTGTAATGTCGTAAAATATTTTTTTACTAAGAAATCCAGATTTGTTTTAGTGTTGCATGAATGTCTCTCTTTAATGATCATTCCTTTTTCTGTTGTCACTGCCCTCTTTCTGATAGGATCGACAGGTATAATGTCCCTAAAGCTTCCTTTATAAGTTCAATTTAATTTGTCCTAATTTAATTTCTCTTAATTTATTGTTAGCTAAGTAGTAATTGCTTTAAATATAGAATTGGAGGCCAAATAAAAACTTGGTGGCTTGGTTATTTATTTTTTTTTAGAAATAATAAACTGGTTTTAGAGAGTTAAATGTTAAAATGTGTTTGAAAAGGCATTGCATGTGATTTTTGATGGTTTAAACCCTGCAAGTAATTTTGACAGAGGCTTTAAGGTAATTCCCAGCATCTGAGGAGGCTGTAAAATTTGAATTCTTTCCTCTGTAAAATTCCAAAAAAAATAACTGATAGCCTTTTCATCATTTTTTTGGAAAATGTAGCTCTCTATGAGTTGTAAATTTAGAAATTTTAAGATTTACGTTGTTATAAAAATGATACTGAAACTGCCAAATCCCACGGTTTTCTGGGCAAAAGTGTACGAGCCAGGACCTAGAAGCTGCTCTGGTCCGGTGCGTGTGCCCTGTGCACTGTTCAGTCAGGCTTGGCACTCAGGCCAGTGGGGCGGGGAGCGTAGCACTGTGCGGGTGCCCGTCATGTTCACTGTGGCTGCTGTGGTCTGTGCCTAGTGGAATGCTGTGCTTCTTGTTACTAATGCTTAGTTGTTTTCCCTCCCTGTGGGATGTGGCATTGGGGTTATATCCTAGCTCTTAATACAGATTCGGCTGCTGGGCTCCTGATTCGCAGCATTCATCTTGTCACCCAAAGACTCAACTCCCAGTGGCGGCAAGACATGAGCATATCACTGGCAGCTCTAGAACTCCTCTCTGGCCTGGCAAAGGTGAGGAGGACATCTTTGTATTTTAACCTGGCAGCCTTCGGCCATGGCTCTTTTTTCGGTATCTCTTGACCTTTTGATATGGGTATCACAGTGTTGTTCATACTCAAACATAGTTTATATCCAGAGTGTGCAAAATTGAGCATCGAGGTAAAAATTTATAGAAGGAAACTTTACTTTTTTCTAAATAGGTTCAAAAGAGTATGAATAAAAAAAAAAAGTATGAATGATATTTTTGCTGTTAAATTACAGAAAACATTTCAATACTTGCCATTTATTTATTCACATATAATACTAGAACACATACTGATTTTGTAAAGAGTGATTTTCCTAAGATATGCCATTTGTGATTATCTGTGATTCTCCCATCTTCCATTATCAGAGATAAGTGAAAATGGCTATACTTTTCAAATTTCTTCACAGATGTTATCTCCGTTTTGTGGAACCTTGGAGCTGAGTGGTCATTTGTTCTTCTCTAAGTGTATTCTTTTTTTCGAAATGAAATTCATAATAATATAAAATTAACCATTTTAAAGCAAACAGTTCAGCGGCTATTGGTACATTTGTAATGTTGCATAACCACAACCTCTAGTCCCAAAACATTTTCATCACTCCAAAAGGAAATCCTTTATCCATTAAGTAGTTTTACTTCAGAGTCCCTCTGCCTTCCAGTCTCTGACAGCCACCAGGCTTCATTTTATCTCTGGATCTACCTATTTGGACTTTTCATATAAATGGAATCATACAGTATGTGAATTTTCCTTCCTTTTATGGCTGAATAATATTTCATTGTGTGAATATATACCACAATTTGTTTATCCATTCGTCAGTTGATGGACATTTGGGTTGTTTCCATCTTTAGGCTATTGTCATTAGTGCTGCTGCGAACATGCATATGCATGCAGTTGTTTGAATACCAGTTTTCAGTTCGTTTGGGTATATACCGAGGAGTGGAATTACCGGCTCAGATGGTAATTCTATGATTAACTTTTTAAGGAACTGCCAACTGTTTCTCATAGTGACTGAATTGTTTTACATTTCTACTGGCAATATGTGGGGGTTCCACTTTCTCTGCTTCCTCACTAACATCCAGGTGTTTTCTTGTCAGTAAAATGGGCGGGATTATCCTGTGTATAACACTTGGTGCAGTCAGGATCAAATGAGATGAAATATATAGAACACTTCGTAAACAAAAAGGTGATACACACACATCAGATGGTACTGTCTGGGATGATACAGTTTAAACCTTCATTTTTCAGTTGTGGGAAAGGCTATGCCTTACTTATGTCATAAGAAACAAAATAGGCAAGAAAACTTAAGATGTTCTTACCACCACTTGGAGCTTGCCTCAAAGATCCTGAGGCATAATAATTTTGTGAGAGGCAGTTACTGAATACAGAAAGTAAAAACTGCCATTTGTGAGACATGCAGGACCACAGTGTCTTTAAGAGCAAAATACTGTTTCTTGTGACCTTTAGTACACTCAGTAGTAAGAAATTAGCCCTAGATGGAGCACTGCTACACTCAGTAGTAAGAAATTAGCCCTAGATGGAGCACTGCTCTGCACCTGCTTAACAGATCACAAAGGGCTAACATTACCTGATTTCTTGACTTACTATAAAGCTACAGCAATCAAAATAGTCTGGTATTGGCATATGGTTGGACGAATAGATCAGTGGAATACAATAGAGAATTTAGAAGTAGATCCACACATATACAGTCATCTGATTTTTGACAAAGGTGCAAAGGTAATTCAATGAAGAAAGGATAGTCTTTTTCAACCAGTGGTGATGAAACAATTGGATATTCATATAGCAAAAAAAAACCCAACACGAACTTTGATTCACACCTTGCATTATGAATAAAAATTACCTCAGAATGGATTGTAGACCTAAAGATAAAGCCTAAACTATAAAATTTCTAGAATAAAAGAGGAGAAAAATTTTGTGACCTTAGATTATACAAAGATTTCTTAGATATTACACTATAGAAGAATAAATGAATAAATTGGGTTTCACGAGAATTAAAAACTACCGTTCTTCAAAAAATACTGTTAAAAGAACGAGATGACAAGTCACAGACTGGGAAAAAAAGCTTTCCAAAGGATATATCTGATGAAGGGCTTGTATCCAGATTACATAAAGAACTCTTAAAACTCAGTAATAGCTTTTCTTTTTGGTGGTGTGTGGCAGCAATATGGTGGTGCAGATTTCCAAGAAAAGGAAGTTTGTTGTTAATGGCCTCTTCAAAGCTGAAGTGAGCAAGGTCCTCACTCAGAAGCTTCCTGAAGTTGGGTACTCTGGAGTTAAGGACAGAAATCATTACCGTAGCCTCCAGGATGCAGAATGTTGTTGGTGAGAAGATCCAGCAGATATGTGCATTGACCCAATGTAGTTCAGAAGAGGATTGGCTTTCCTGAGGGCAAGTAGTGCTTTATGCAGAAAACGTGGCCTAAAAGAGGTCTGTATGCCATTACCCAGACAGAGCCTCTGCATTATAAACTCCTAGGAGGGTTTGCTGTGTGGAGAGTCTCCTATAGTGTGCTCTGTAGTTCTTCGTGGAGAGTGGGGCAAGGGCTACAAGGTCATCGTGTCAGGAAAACTCTAAGGATATAGGACTGAATCCGTGGACTTTGTGGATGATCTGATGATCCACAGTGGGGACCCTCTTAACTACAATGTTGATACTGCCCTCTACCATGTGCTGCTCATCAAAATGGAGATCATGCTATTGTGGGACTAAGTGGTGAGATTGGCCTTAAGAAGCCCCTGCCTGACCTTGTGAACATTGTGGACCTTAAAGATGAGACACTATCCACCACCCCTACCTTTTTGGGACAGAAGGTTAGGAAGCCAGAGCCACCTGCCATGCTCTGTCCAGTTTCCACTGCATAACAGGGTCTCCCTGGCAGCTGAATCTGGAGTCTGGATGTTGCTTCATAAAGACCTTTAATAAAATCTTTTAAAAAGACAACAACAAAAACCCTTTGATAATAAACAACCCAATCAAAGAGCAGCAAAAGATTTGAGTAGACACTTTACCAAAGAAGACAGATGGCAAATAAGCACATCAAAAGATGCTCAATATCATTAGTTATTAGAGAAATGTAATTAAAGCCACAATGAGTTACCACTACATACCTGTTAGAATGGATAAAATATAAAAGACTGACCATACCAAATGTTGGTGAGGGTGTGGAGGAACTGTTGATGGGAATGTTAAATGGAACAACCATCTTGGAAGACAGCATAGCAGTTAAAAAGCTAAACATATACCTATCATATGACCCAATCATTCCACTCCCAGGAGATCAGAGAACATATATCCATACAAAGTCTTGTATATGAATGTTCTCAGCAGCTTTATTTGTAATGTCCAGAAGCTGGAAACAACCCAAATGTCCATCAGCAGGTAACTGGATAAACAAATGGTGGTATATTCATGCAACAGAATACAGTACACTTGGCAATAAAAAGGAATGAACAATTCATGCACACAAAAATGTAGATAAATCTGAAAATAATTATGCTGAGAGAAAGAAGCCAGACTCTGCCCCAAGAGAGAAGGACATATTGTATGATTTTATTTGTATAAACTCTAGAAAATGCAAACTAATCTATGGCGATAACAGATCAGCAATTGCTGAAGGAGGAGGGCAAAGAGGAGTGGGAGGAAGGATTACAAAGGTGCATGAGGAGGTTTTAGGGGTGACGCATATGTTCACTACCTTGATTCTGGTGATAGTTCACAGGTATGTACTTATGTCAAAATTGACCATTTGCACACTTTAAATATGTGTAGTTTACTGTATGGTAATTATAACTCTGAGCAGCTGCACAGAACTTTGCGTAGAGCATAGAACATCACCGTGAGGTTGGGTTATGAGCCTTAAAAATGTGCGCATGGTCCACTGCCAGCCTTTGAATTTCTGGCGATGATGAGTAGGTGTGCCCAAGGGGTTCAGGTTTTAGGGCATGAAAAACTATGCTGAAACAAAATACTATTAATATTATATTTTAGAATTTGAAAAATGGACTATCTTCATAGAGTATTGTATGATAGTATATCTGAAATATTCTGTTCCTGTATGTAAAAAAAAGCAAGACTTCCTGTGGTGTATCACATTCTCAAATAGGTCAAACCTTAGTCCAGATGCTTTAAAATTAGTACAGTGATTCCTAGCTGACTCTCTTTGTTCCCCAAATGAATATGCTCAGGTAAAGGTGATGGTTGACTCAGGAGACCGGAAGCGAGCCATCAGTTCCGTGTGCAGCTACATTGTGTACCAGTGCAGTCGGCCAGCTCCACTTCACTCCCGGGATCTGCACTCCATGATAGTGGCAGCCTTTCAGTGTCTCTGTGTCTGGCTGACAGAGCACCCTGATATGCTAGATGAAAAGGTGAGTTTATTTAATATTAAACCATTAAGTAGAAACAAAAATGTATGTTGGGAAAATGCCTTTTAAAAGAGATTATTTAAATTTAAATGCAGTATTGCACACTTTAAACTTGTTAGGTTTCAGTAAAATACTTGTCCTTTGAGTACAACTTGAAAACTGTCATCATGCTTATATTTGGTTACAAATTAACTGATAGAGAAGTTCTTTAGAAAGATGGTACCTCAGCTAATTTATCTGAACTATCAAGACTGTTCTTTCTTGAGAGGATGCTAGCCTTGAGGCATCTAGTAGGTGCTTTGGTCATCCATCACTAAACCAAGAAGGACAGTTGATTGCCAGGCTGCAAACCTAGAGCATAATTTGTTCATAAAGGTTGTTTTTATCTTCAAATGTTATTTCACACTCATTTCTCCACTTTCAAGCAGGCACAGATGTCTAGTCTGCTTTCCCTGCCATTATTCCATGTAATACCTTCCTTATAGGGAGGCAGGTATTATAAAGAATTCACAGTATAAGTTAGAGATATCAGGGTCATTGGATATTTATAGAGGCCTTTATGTAATTTTAAAAATAGTATTGTTGGTTAAATCTTAGTCATTTTCATTATGGCTTCCAAAGTTTTGATACCAGAAGTTGCTTAAAAATGTCAATCACTGATGAGCTTTCTTTGGCTAATCTGTCTTAAATTATCCCAAGTTTAACTGAATCACTGTTTCATCTCTTTCATTTCTGCTTTCATGATTTACAGTCCATGGTGATTTTACAAGAATTGTGACTGATAAAGTCGAATTGAATTTATCTTATTTAACTCTCTGAATACTCAAATTTAGTTCTTTAAAGAGAAATTGGAGGGCGTATAAAATTTATTATATTACAATGAAAGTAATATATGCCTATTAAAGAAAGTTGGGAAGAAACTGGAGTCCTTCCACCAAGACACAACCATTGTTAGCATTTTGATGGATTTCCTCATCTGTTCATAAGAAAATTATGACCTGCTTTTCCTTCTTCTAGGACTGCCTTAAGGAAGTACTGGAGATTGTGGAACTGGGTATCTCAGGAAGTAAGTCCAAGAACAGTGAGCAAGAGGTCAAGTACAAAGGAGACAAGGAGCCAAACCCTGCATCTATGAGGGTAAAGGATGCTGCTGAAGCCACCCTAACATGGTATGAAAGTGACCGCACAGGGATCGTACCTAGGAATTAGATGGGGTTAGCAGTGACCCATGTTGTTTCATCTCTTCCCTGATTGTTTAGCATCAAGTGACTCAGCCCCTTTAGGACACTTTTCTCCAGAAATAAAATGGAAAGAAAAAAAAAATTTTTTTAACCTGGTTTTTAGACCAAAAGAAACCAGGAACTTGGGGCTGAGAGTTTTGAGTCCTCGTTTTCCTTTTTTTCTTTTTTCTTTTTTTTCTTTCCTTATGTAAAAACCCCATTCTTAGCTATGAGTCCTTGTTTTTCTGTACTGGTTGACGGCAGTTCAAGTCATATCGTGTTAGAGCTGGGAAGGATCTTGGAGAGACTTACTCCATTCCCTTACTTTGATGGCCAAGTCCAGAGACAGGGTCTGTCTGTCTGTGGTCACACTATTAGGTCTGCTTCCCAGCTCAGTGGTCTGTATTATTTACTACACCATTTTTATCATATAATATGGGTTCATTCAGCCAAGATTTATGAACTCTCTCTGAAGAACCGGTCATAGGATCATAAAGATAAATCAGATTCAGTTATGACCACCTCTGCACCATCTTATCCAGTAGGCAAGATATGAACACAAATAGCTCCAATATTAGGTGGAAATTAAGTCCTCCAAGAGAAGATGTACAAATAAAGTGCTTGAGAGTTGGAAGGAGGAAATGAGTACTTCCAGATAAGGAGAAATCGTAGTAACATTCCTAGGGAAAATGACACTGGGCCTGACTCTGAGGGGATGGGTAAAGTCTGAGCTACAAGACAGTGTGGTTAAGAAGGCACCAAGCCTGCCATTTCAAGCATTTTGGGGTAAAGTGGTAGAGACAGAGAGGCTGGTACCTTAATAGAGTAGCAGAGAAAGTCGAGAGAGTTTGTGTTTGGCTGGCAAGTGAGGAGAGTGGAAAGAGTTAAAGAAGGCAGTCGAGGCACAGTTGTGGACTGAAGGGAACAGTGAAGTGGAGAAGGGCAGGCGGAAGCATAGTGCAGATGGAAAGGTGGGGCTAGTAAAGGATAAGCGTGGATGAAGACCCAGAAAGTTTTTATAAAATCAGGAAGGGGAGTGTCAAGTCAGTCTGGGTTGGCTTATCTTGGTCTTAGTAAAGTGGTGGCAGACAAGATCACTTGAAGATTTACGTGTAAGTCAGCCCTTACCGAGATCTCAGCGTCTTCTGTGAGTGCAGTCGCCTGTGCTGACTTGGGGTATGCACAGTGAAGTTGGATTTGTTTCTCTTCCTCCTGGGCTTAGGTCATTCAGTAAATTTTTAGAAGAGTGCTTCCTGTAGTTTAGCCCTGCTCACTATGCTATGGACTTTCAGTGACTTTGTGGAGGTTTGGTTAATAGCTAGACAATCAGAAAAATGTGAGTACAGTTGCTGAAGCATGTGCCTATGCTGATTTCATTATTAGAAGTAATGAAAGTTCAGAGAGAAGACCATGTGTGGGCTGGGGTAGCCTTAAAAGTGTCATAAAACTAAAACTCGATGTATGCCTTGAAGAGGTGAGAAGGATGTGGAGAGAAAGGGGAAGGACATTTCTCACTGGGAACTCTTCATTATACAACAATAAGTTTGCTTCGTCCTAGCCTGGATGAGGTGTTCCTATGGGCGTATAACTGGCAGTGAGGATTGGACATACGCTTGGGAGGAGTAGAGAGCCCCAGGATGCTTCTCCCTAACCTAGCCTGTAGTTATCTAGATGGCTCTTCTGTTTCTCTTCAGCTCTCTTGTCTTTGCTGGCAACTCTGCAAACGGTATCTCAGTCTTGACGGGTGTCCTGAAGAGTACTATTGTCATGAAACACTCGCCCAACTACATTTCTCTTCTCTATCACAATTGTTAGTATCACTGCTGTTTGCCAGTTATGCAAAGACAAACCTTTGGTTGTCTCTCTGATTTATCTTTCTGTCATTCCCCATATCAAGCCAGTGACTAAGTCTAATAAACTTTATTTTTGTAAAATATTTCCTCCATTCTCTGCAACCTCAGATAGCAAACTAGTCCCAGTCCTCCTCACTCCTTGCCTGATTTCCCTGTTTTCAGTCTCAACCCTTCCTGGTCATCTTGATTCTATTGCTAAACTCATCATCCTTAAGCACAATTTTTTTTTTTTTTGAGACAGGGTCTCACTCTGTCACCCAGGCTGGAGTATAGTGGTGTTGTCATAGCTCACTGCAACCACAAACCTCCTGGGCTCAAGTGATCCTCCTGCCTCAGCCTCCCAAGTAGCTGGGACTGCAGGCATGTACCACCATATCTGGTTAATTTTTAAATTTTTTGTAGAGATGGGGTCTCACTATGTTGCTCTGGCTGGTCTTGAACTCATAGGCTCAAGCAATCCTCCTGCCTCAGCCTCCTGAGTAGCTAGGACTACAGGCACACGCCACCATGCCCAGCTTTTTTTTTTTTTTTTTTTTTTTTTTTTTTTTTTTTTTTTTTTTTAGTCTTTTTTTTCTTGTAGATACAGGATCTTACTGTGTTGCCCAGGCTGGTCTTGAACTCCTACCCTCAGGCAGTCTCTCAAAGGGCTAGGATTATAGGTGTGAGTCTTTAAGCACAATTTTGATCCTGCTGCTTGAGTAAAAATCTTGAGTAGATCTCTGTTTCTTGCCATGCTGTCTGAACTCCTTGGTCAAACTCATTCCTTCTGCCATAGTTGGGCAGAAGGAACTTGTGGCTGTAAACTGGCCGTGCTCACAGCTGCTTGTGTTCATTCCCTGGGTTTTAGGGACTCCCTTTTCTCCCCTCAGCCACATCCTTCACTGTTCAGTGCTCAAATCAAATCTAGCTACCTCCATGAAAACTTCTTTGGCTATTCTGCTTCTGAAGGGTGACTCTTTTCTGCACCTCTGTGCTCATTCTGTCTGACCCTACCACACAGCATGGAATTCTATACTGTCATGATTGTACCTGGTTATATTTGATCCATGCCAGTGTTATTTCCCCAATCTGGGTAGAGGTCACATTTATATCTTTCTTTGACAACCCTCACGATGCTGAGTACATAGTAGACAATGATGGAGTATGGATTAGCTGGTTGGGTTTTTTCCACTTGGCATACTAATACAAATTCAGAATTAGGACTCTGAAGTCATTTCAGCAGCCCCTTTGCTTAAGACATTTATCAAGTTATTTATCTTCTAATTTTCACAGTTCCAATTTCAGTTTTTAAAAACTGGATATGTTTTACATTGAGCTAAACTCTCTCCCACTTTAACATCTACTTATTGGTTCTAAGTCAGAGTTTTGTTAGTGAAATCTTTTTTGTCTTGGCAGTAGTGGTAACCGAAGGCAATGCTCATGTTCTCTCTCTTTCTCCTGGTACCTTGAGATATTTTTTATATTACAGAGATTCAAGTACCTTTATCATTCTGGTTATTCTCAACTGTTGTAGATTTGACTATGTACCTCTTACAGGTGGTTTACTGAGTACTGTATTCTAGATGTGGTTTGATGATTTTTAAACCCTGTAGATTATTATATTTTCATTGAACTGTACTCAGAGACTACATTGGGTTTTTGAGACCCTGGTGATTTGCATTAAGTCAACTAAAATCCTTTAGTCTTTTACACATGTTTACTTTTCATCTTTCTCCTCCTGTACTTATTTGTTTAAGGGGTGTTTGGATATAATGCACAGAACTTTACATTTAAACCTGAAATTTCTTCATGTAAGATTTACCTCCTTATTTTTAGTCTTTTAAGATTCTTTTAGATCTCAACTCTTACTCTGATATATCTGCAGCTCAACAGCAGATTTTATTTTTTGAGACAGGGTCTCGCTCTATTGCCCTGGCCAGAGTGTAGTGGCATCGTCTTAGCTCACTGGAACCTCAAACTCCTGGGCTCAGGCAGTCCTCCTGCCTCAGCCTCCTGAGTAGCTGGGACTGCAGGCATATACCACCATACCTGGTTAATTATTAAATTTTTTGTAGAGATGGGGTCTCACTATGTTGCTCAGGCTGGTCTCGAACTCATAGGCTCAAGCAATCCTCCTGCCTCAGCCTCCCAAAGTGCTAGGATTAGAGGTGTGAGCCACCACGCCTGGCCTGTCAACTGCATATTTAATGAGCCTGTGATTTGTGTTCTAATCAAAGATGTTGATTAAAATATTGAACAGATATAGACTTACAAAGCACATCACCAGAGGATTTCCTTCAGGTTCACAGGAATTTTTAAATCTTATCTACAAGATTATCGTGATACACTGTCAAATACTTGTATGTCTTAATTTCAGAGATACTTATCTGCCTTTCTAATCCAGTCAATATCCAGAAGAGAAAATGTGGTTAGGCTGGTATGATTGATCTTAGTGACCTATTCCCTTACTCACAACCTATTTGATAATATCTTAGAATCTTGCATGGAACATGACCATCTCACTTGGCCCATATGCTTTATGATGTCCGTCTCTGTCCTATTTTAGAAAACCAAGGCCACATATTCTCATGACTGATTTTCCTGGTATTTCCCGCAAATCATTAGAGGCCTGAACTTAACATCAGGTTCTCTTGGTCCTTGAAATTCTTAGTCCTCCTTGTAAGAGGAGAGAAAATGGAAGGAGCAGTGTTGCCTTCCATTATCAGAGATCTTTGGGTTTAAGCCTTAGAGTAAAAGAGTAGAGGAGAGGCCATTCAAGCTGAGGATTGAGATGGTAAAAGTGTTGTTGTGGAATATTGGTTTTCTAAATGAGATGCACCTGAAGGGTCAGATGATACTAGAACCACAGATACAATCTTTGTTTTAATTACAAGATACTTTCTCTTTGTGCTTCAGTTTCTTCATTCTAAAATGGTAAATAAAATGGTACCTATCTCATAGGATTGTTATGAAACTATTTGAAATAATGTCTGTAATGTGCTTAAAATAGTGCCTGGCACATAGTAAGTGCTATGTAAGTTATTGTTAATTGAATGTATGCAGAAATCTATATGGATATAAATGTTTTGAAAGTTCAGGCTTGATCAGCTGAATTCCAGTTAGCATTTCTCTTTATATATTTTTGTTTAATAATTACATCAGTTCTGTGAGATGTAACGATTAGTGCCTCAAGTTCCTTATCTATAAAATGAGTGTAATATCTACTCATGATCACACAGTGAGAAGGCAGCAGGCCCTGGTTTCTGGTCTCTTTATAATCACCTGTCTCTTCTCAGCCTGAGTTTCCTCATCTGAAAAACGAAGGGGTTTGGCTGATCCTTTTCTAGGTCTAGAATAATCCTGAAGCCAGGAGCCTACCAGCAGATTTTTGAATGTATCTTTAGGACTTCAGGATTGGAAGTGTTGTTAGTCATGTTCCCTGGATAGCAAACTCTGAGAGAAATTTGCTTGCAAGAAGTTTATTGGAAAGTGCTTCAGGATCAATCCCTATGGGGAAATGAAGGAAACAGAATTGGGAAGAGGGAGGCACTAAACTGTGATGCAGTTGCAACAAAGTGCTCTGGAGCTGGCTTGACTCTTTGGAGTTCTTTTAGGCTGGGGAACAGGCTGGGATGTTATACCCCTGTGTCAGCCGTTCATTGCATGGGGTCTGTCCCAGAAGGAAGCTGTGCTCTTGGGTGAGGTGGTTCTCGCTGACCATGGGCAAGTCTTGCAGAGGGACTCAGCTGAAAGCTGTGGCCACCATCTCTTTGCATCGAGGGGAATGGGCCTTTCAGTCCTGGAGGGGAGAATCTGGACAGCACACCATGGCACATGGGGAAAACATCTGGTACGTCAAGAAGAAGCATGGCTGTCTATTAAAATTCAGAACAGCAGAAGGACACATTAATGCGGGAGGTAAACTGAAGATTTTGCTTTGCTAATTAACTGTTATCTTTTCCATTCTCCGTAGTATTATGCAGTTGCTTGGTGCATTTCCTTCACCCAGTGGCCCTGCCTCTCCTTGTAGTCTGGTGAATGAGACCACTTTGATTAAATACTCCAGGCTGCCAACTATAAACAAGCATAGTTTCCGGTACTTTGTCTTGGATAACAGTGTCATTCTGGCAATGCTGGAGCAACCTCTTGGAAATGAACAGAGTAAGTTTTAGCACTTTGAACCTTCTCTACTGCTCAATCAGTATGTTCATCAGTACCGTGAAGCTGTTTCCAGGATCAGTGAAGAAGAGACTGCAGATTCTAAGTAATTGTGCATCTGTCAGAAAGTCTTCTAGCTGTGAGACAATAGCACCTGAAAAAACAGGGGGACAGAAAATAGAATAGAATATACATATTACATAGAATCTTTAAAGGCTCTTTATGTGTACCTGAAATGGCTCTGTAGTTTTTTTTTAATTAATTTTTTTTTTTTCGAGACAACGTCTTGCTCTTTTGCCCAGGCTGGAATGCGGTGGCATTGCCATAGCTCACTGCAGCCTTGGATGCCTGGGCTCGAGCGATCCTTTTGCCTCAGCCTCCCAGGTAGCTGGGGCTACAGGTGCATACCACTACGCCGGCTGATTTTTCTGTTTTCAGTAGAGACGGCGTCTCACTCTTGCTTAGCCTGGTCGTAAACTCTTGCCCTCAAGCAACTCTCCCGCCTCAGCTTCCCAAAGTGGTAGGATTATAGGCATGAGCCACTACACTCGTGGAAAGTTGTATAAAAACTTTATTTTAGTGGGCTACTTTGTGTTGTTTATCATTGTCACGCCTTCTTCCCTTTTGAACTTTAGATCCTGCCCCTCTACTCCCCTGTCCCTCACTTCCTGTTTTATTTCAGTTATTTGGTGCTATTCACACAGGCTAGAAATTTGGGTTGTCATCTTTGCCTGCTCTATGTTGTTACCCCCTTATATGATTAATTTCCAAGTTTTCCCCTCCCCAGTGACTTTTGAATCTTTCCTGTCCTCGGTATTCCTCCTAGTACATCCGAATACAGTGACTTATTATTTCTTACCTAGATTGTTACAGTTGTTTCCAACATGGTCTGATTCATCCCATCCCCATACCCCCTTGCTAACTCCAAAATTTATTTGCCCTTACTTCCATCCTGCTTGCTGCCACCATAGTATTCATCCTCAAATACAGATCTGACCACACCAGTGCCCTACTGAAAACCCTTCAGTGATTTTTCTGTTAACACAACATGCACTGTTTTCCTCCCTTCCCTGACCCCGGTTATAAACCATCTCAGAGTATGTGATTACCACTGCAACCCAAACTACTCATAGTATGTTTTTTCCCGATGGTAATTGGTATAAGCCAGTATGTAAAGGAAGCATGTTTCCAGAGAGACCCTTATTGCTGGGAAGGTGAAGAGAAGTGAAGGTTATGGAATCTGTGGCCATAAAGAGATTCAGGGAGTCACCAGGTGTACCATTCCTTCATTTACAGATGAAGTAACTAAAGCTCAGAGAGGGCATTTGATTTGGCTAGGGTTACTTTAGAAGTATATGGTGTGGCTAGACCTGGAACTCAGATTTCCTAAATCCTATACTGTCCCTTTCTGATATTGTTGTGCCACAGTAGGATTTGCTCAGTGATTAAAGACTTGCCTTCTTGCCTTTGCAAAGATGAACAGGGTCTTAAAGTCCTGTGTCCATTGTATATATGAGTAGGATCTCATAAATCCCCAAAATGAAAGTGAGACTTTCCCTATAGTTTTGGATGAAAGAATAACATAAATTTCCACCATGTTGTGGTGAGATACAGTGACATTAATATGAAATAGACTGAGGCCTTTTATCATTGCCCAACTCCTGAAGTACTGGTCCCAAGTCTTCTCCGCAGGTACCTCTTCCTTCTCTACCCCAGATCGAGGCTTGCTTGGCTTTCCTCCCTAGGCCGCTGTGCCTGCTATTCCCAAACGATTCCTTCAGCCTCCTACTTCCAAGCCATCTGTTGAGGAGTCTGCAGAATCCCAGTGCCCCCTTCGGGCTTCCTGGCCTTTTTCCAGGTTTTTTAGGATTCCCCTTCTCTCTTTCCAAGTAATTACATTGCATAGGAAGTCTACCAAAAATATAAACAATTGGAATTTTATAGATTTACAAGGGCATTTTAATAGTTTATTATAATAGTTAATAACAGAAGAAATGAGAGAGAGAAATTTAACTCCTACAGCTGAGACAAAAGTAGGGACTAAGAAAAAGGATCTAGGTCACTCAGGAAGTCCATCCTGAGTTCTTTACCACTGCCACCACCACTCCGCCCCTGAACTTCTGCTGGGATGGAACAGTGACTGCCTGTGGTGGGCAGTGGTACACAAAGGCATAGGCAAATATAGCATGAACAATGCAGTCTCTCTTCCTACACTTAGGTTGTTTCCAACATTGGAAGGTTAAGAATATTTGCTAGGACAGCATTTCCTAAAAATGTGTATGTGGACCACCAGAGGTCTGCGAGATGATCTTAGTTGATACATTGGTGAATATTATTTTATGTATTTTTAAACATGTTTTAAAAACATAATTAGCACACCAAATTCATGACTTTCCATTTAGAGATGCACAGTTTTCTTTTAAGATAAATGTAAGTTAAAATGAAAGAACGGCCAGGTGCAGTGGCTCATGCCTGCAAGCCTAGTACTTTGGGAGGCTGAGGCAGGAAGATCACTTGAGGCCAGGAGTTTGAGACCAGCCTGGGCAACATAGTGAGACCCTATCTCTACAAGAAAAAAAAAAAGCCAGGCATGGTGGTGTGTGCCTGTAGTCCTAGCTACTCGGGAGGCTGAGGCAGGAGGATCAACTGAGCCCAGAAGTGTGAGGCTATAGTGAGCTGTGATCATGCCACTGCACTCCAGCCTGGATGACAGAGCAAGACCCTGTCTCAATAAATAGACAGACAGATAGATAGGTAGATAATAGAGCAAGACCCTGTCGTGATAGATGGAAGGAAGGAAGGAAGAAAGGGAAGAAGGGAGGGAGGGAGGGAAAGAAAGGAAGAGAAAGAAAAAGAAAAGAAAGAGAAAGAGAGAGAGAGGTTGGCATAAAGTAAAATAATAGTACTTATGGTACATGGGTGTGGCAGAAACCACAAAGGTGATACACAAAGGATCAAACCTTTGGAAACACTGTGTTGGGGCTTTGATTATGAGAAGCTCTATAGTTGATAATAGGTTTATTTTAAATGGTTGTTGTCTGCAATATAAACTTACACAAAAATTTTCTTCTAGATGATTTTTTCCCCTCTGTCACTGTGCTGGTCCGGGGAATGTCTGGAAGACTTGCTTGGGCACAACAGCTTTGCCTTTTACCCAGAGGAGCAAAAGCAAATCAGAAGGTATTCATCAGAAGTTATAGGGACGTGACGAGGGGGTGTGGGGGAGAGAGAGAGAGAGTGTGTGTGTGTTGTGATTTAAAGGTTAAATAACATTCCAGCAAAAGTCACAGATAACAAATATTTTTGATCCCTAGCCAGACTCTCAGTCAGTGGGTTCACATCAGAACCGTCTCTTAGGAACCTATTAATAGAATTACTCTTTAAAGGCATCTTCAAGGTAGGTGAATTTTCAGAAAACTTTCCAGGTGATCTTGACATCCACTTGGGATTAAGGACTGCTTTTTCTGAACAGGTTTTTTCCATGTAATTTTAAGTATAGTAAGAGTCAGATATATACCACATAGGAAAAAAAATTTGGCTAGACCTTTGATATATCTAGCAACAGGACTTAGTTTTAAATTGTTTTATATGATTTATTACCATATAATTGGTAATATACTGTATAACTTTTTAATCTGTATAATTTAATGAAATCTTTTGGGGCGGCACAGTTTGTTTATTATA
Organism: Indri indri; assembly: GCA_004363605.1. Lineage (NCBI taxonomy): Eukaryota > Metazoa > Chordata > Mammalia > Primates > Indriidae > Indri > Indri indri. The sequence goes on along the minus strand of RJWJ010006337.1, from coordinate 6,846 downwards.
TGTGTAATTATATAAGTAATAATTTCTCATGAGAGAAAGCTGGAAAATTCAGATAATAAAGAAGAAATTTTAAATCACCTGTACTTACTATCCAGAAGGAAATAGCCTCTGTTGATATTTTGGATTGGATTCCCTTCCAGTCTTTTTTTCCTTTTCATACATAATAAAGCTTAAATAGAATTTGAGTCATTTTGTATACTCTTCTTTTCACTTATTACATTGTAAGCTTTTGCTTCTGTTACTAAAAAATTTTTTAAAATATGACTTAATAAAATGTTATCAGCCTTCACAAGAGACACCCACAAAATTGGAGCATGTACCTAAAATCATTTAATATCCTAAATGCCTCTGGTAGGTGAGATATGTTTATTGCTCCATGAGGAGCATTCCCCTGTTTTCTCTTGGTGGCGTTATAGATCACATTCTGTCACCAGCTTGTAAACCCCTAAGTTGGCATTAAAGACTGAGGAGGAACGGTAGCAGGAAAGGAACTAAAATTTGTTGGGGGTTCACTGTGTACCATATACATATTAAAGCGAGGGTTTGGAGCCATGAAGGCCTAGATATGGTGCCCATACTCTCTCAGTTAAGCCATGCTAAGGTTCTTACTGAACTCAGTTTCTAGAGATGCCCAGTGGACCTAAACATGTCTTTATTATATGGAATGATTTGAGAGCTCTTGAGGAAGGAAGGAAGTTTGAGATTTAGAGCTCTAGCTAAAGTGACTTACCATTGAATGTGGGGGATTCAGGCTTGTGGCAGTAGAAGTTCACAACCCATTTGTCAATCATGGGATCTCTAATAAGTTGATGAACAGTTTTAGAAAAATAAAATAGAGTACACAGGTTCATAGACTGCTTACTTTCACTATTATCTATAGCATGTGTAGATTCTTTGTGAGATTTTATGACATGTAGTCCTTGGGAAACACAGGCATCTAAGAGACCAGGGACATACATCTCATTACAGATGGGTGTTGGACCATATGTAATACCATAATGTTATTTGTTTACTTTAACAGCTTTTTGTGCCTGAACCTCGCCCAGTTCCTAAAAATGATGTTGGATTTAAATATACTGTGAAACATCGGCCATTTCCTGAAGAGGTGGACAAGATTCCTTTTGTGAAAGCAGATCTGAGCATTCCAGATTTGCATGAAATTGTCACTGAAGAAGTAAGATAAATTTTTAGCTGTTGTTAAGGAAATGAATATAAATGTTCTTAAACGACCTCCACGGTCAAGACAATGCCTTTAGTGTTATTGAAGGTGATTTATAAGATGACCTGAGTCTCTATCCCGGGAGGTTACCATATAGTAAGACAGATATAGATTGTGGCTGATTGAAAGGAACTGTACATCTTTAGAAAGAGGTGTCACTACACTACCTGGGCTATCGTAGATTCCAATAACGTAGTAACAGAATCAGACTCTGATAGTGGAGTATATTTGGAGAAGGGAGACCAGTTTTAAGACTATTACAACAATCCACATCCTGTGAAATGAAGGACCATGTCACTGAAGTTTAGTATATAAAATGTGTTATGGAGGTAGATCAAAGCAGTCTTGGATTGATGAGGAAAGGAAAAGAGCCAAAGAATTTTAGATTTTGAGTGGGAGTAACAAAGAGATATCAGTGCCATTTACAGAAATATGGACTTTAGGAAGAAGACAGATTTGGGAATATAGGAAAAATTTATTTGGTTTTAGATTAATTTAGATGATTAATTAGTTTAGGTGATTGGTCTCTTAGGTCAAGGGAGAAGAATTTCAAGAAGTAGGGGACTGGTATGTCAGAGCATGAGAGAACAGAAGGGCAAGAATGGAGGAAGGGCTATACTGTCAAATGCTAGAGCCATCAGGGAGAAGGAAGAATAAGAAAAGGCCTCTGGATTTTGACATGAAATTGCAGGTGACCTTTGAGCACAGGTTCAAAGGAGTATAAAGTGTGGGACAGAGTGTAAGGGGCTGGGAGTGGATGATTAATGAGACAGAGGCAGCAAAGGGGAACTACTACTGTTGCTGTTAGGTTGGTGCGAAAGTAATTGCGGTTTTGGAACCATGAATTTTTAAATCATTGTAACTAGGCACAAACACATCTTTATTAATCAAAATAGGAACCGTTACAGTCAACACATTTGTGCCAACGAGAAATAAGTTTGTTTATTCTTGTGGTGTAAAAATCCATGCTTCAGGATTTGTCGAACTCTTGGAAAGCATTTTCTGCATCCTGCTGGTTGTAGAAGTGTTTTCCCTGCAAAATGTTGTCGAGATGCTTGAAGAAGTTGGTAGTCTGTTGGCGAGAGGTCAGGTGAAGATGGCGGATGAGGCAAAACTTCGTAGCCCAATTCATTCAGCTTTTGAAGCGTTGGTTGTGCGATGTGCAGGCATTGTTGTGGAGAACAATCGGGCCCTTTCTGTTGACTACTGCCAGTCACAGGCATTGCAGTTTTCAGTGCATCTCATAGATTTGCTGAGCATACTTCTCAGATGTAATGATTTTGCCAGGATTCACAAAGCTGTCATGGATCAGACCAGCAGCAGACCACCAAACAGTGACCATGACCTTTTTTTGGTACAAGTTTGGCTTTGGAAAGTGCTTTGGAGCTTCTTCTCAGTCCAACCACTGAGCTGGTTGTGGAGGGTGTTAGGCTTAGTTGGGAAGCAGATAAAGCCAGAAGGATGCTCATGGCATGGGAAAATAGGAGGAGGGATTGAGTGCCCTAGAGTGATGGTAAAACACGAGCTCAGGCAGTGAAAGTATGGGAAGCTGCAGGAAGGGAGCTTCTGATTGGCAAGGGAATTTCAGAATTACAGCTTAGAAAGCAGGGCACATCTGAGGTTCAAGGTGTGCTCATGGGTGGCCAAAATCTGAAGATTGAGGAGGTTGTAGAATTGTGAGCCAGTTGGTTAGAAGGATCATCACTTGCCAGAGGATGGAATTTTAAACTAGGATTGATCTGAAGGGAAGGGAGGAGTCGGGGGCGTCTACAAGAGTACAGTCAAGTAATCCATATGAGGGGCTACTGCAGGGTGCAGATAGACAGTGATCTGGAAGGGGGAAGGTGGGAGCAACCACTCTGCCCATTTCAAGGGGAACAGAGACAGAATGCTTTTATTCACAACAAGGAGATGAAGAAGCGATTGTTGAAGCTGTAGGGAAGCTTTTTTGGTATTTGTTTTAACCTTGAAACATGATATTGAACGGAAGTACAATGTTGATCACTGAAAATTATCTTCATTTTCTTTGTTGCTTGTAGCTTTATTTTCATTTTAAAATTAAGTTTGACCCTGTAACTTTTGTAATATTTCCAAACAATGAAATATTTGGTCTATTTCAGTTAGAAGAAAGACATGAGAAATTAAGGAGTGGAATGGCCCAGCAGATTGCTTATGAAATACACCTTGAGCAACAGAGTGAGGAGGAATTGCAGAAGAGAAGTTTTCCTGATCCTGTTACAGATTGCAGGCCCCCACCTCCTGCCCAGGAATTCCAAACAGCCCGCCTTTTCCTCTCACACTTTGGATTTTTGTCCTTAGAAGCATTGAAGGTATTTTCATGAATTTTTATGAGTAAATATATGCATAAATTAACATTTGGCCAGTGATAGCTGAAATATTGTTATGATAATAGAAGGAAATTTCTTTAAAAAACTGGTTAAACTCTTGTGTGCAAGTAAATGAAATTCTGTGCTACTGTATGTTACAGTGTGAGCTCCAGGACAGTTTACCCATGAATGCATTCAGAGTTCTGTATGAGGGGACTGCTTTCATAATACACTCAGCTCTGAATTTTCCTGAGTAATGCAGACCCATATTGCACATATAAATGAAATCTACAGATAATTAAAAAGAGAATGTTAAAAATCTTTCCCGAGTAAATGTTATTACTGAAAGTATAAGCTACAATTGACTCTGCTCTTTCAGGCCACTGCCACTTTCATTTTTGTTTATTTATTTGTTTATTTATTTATTTTGAGACAGGGTCTTGTTTTGTCACCCAGGCTAGAATGTAGTGGCGTGATCATACCTCGCTGTAGAAAATTGACTTTGTGATGCAGCGGAGTACTAATATAAAAAACTCTTAATGCAGAATGGAAGATCAGAGAGAAGAGAATAAAAAGAAATATGGAAGACATATGGAAATGTGGAAAGCAAGGACAAAAGATCCAAACTATACAAATGATAAGTGATGTTGCTAGTGGAGAAAATTGAACAGAGTAGAAGCAGTAAATAAAAATATACTAGAAAGGCTGGGCGCGGTGGCTCACGCCTGTAATCCTAGCACTCTGGGAGGCCGAGGCGGGCGGATTGTTTGAGCTCAGAAGTTCGAAACCAGCCTGAGCAAGAGCGAGACCCCGTCTCTACTATAAATAGAAATTAATCGGACAACTAAAAATATATAGAAAAAATTAGCCGGGCATGGTGGCGCATGCCTGTAGTCCCAGCTACTCGGGAGGCTGAGGCAGCAGGATCGCTTGAGCCCAGGAGTTTGAAGTTGCTGTGAGCTAGGCTGATGCCATGGCACTCTAGCCCGGGCAAAAGAGTGAGACTCTGTCCCCCCCGCCAAAAAAATATATACTGGAAGAAAATTATAGCATCGTATGGACTGCAGGGAGACAAGAGAAGCCCTAAATAGCCCTGTCTCTGAGATTGTAATCTTCTATTCACATTACCAATAATAGTTAAAACTGTTAAGCTTTAAAGAAAATAATTCTCATACTTTCTAATTTTTATCAGAACACAGGAAAAAGTCAGAAAGATACCTGGTTTATTTTATGAACCTTAGCATAACTCTAATAACTTAAGCCTCTCAGCACACACATACAAAAAAAACTACAAACAAGTTTTACTTATAAATATATGTACAACAGTATTAAAGAGGATGCTAGTCAAACTGAATTCTGAATTAACAAAATTGAGTACCACAGTAGAAAAAAATTTTTTTTCTTGGGGCCACGGTGTTTTATTATGAAAATAGAATAAAAACTTCAAAAACAAAATGATCCTTTCTAATTTAATGAAAAATTTGTTACTTTTTATTGTTTTCTGTGTGTGAGTTACATGCAACTTGAAAAATAGTTCTCTCGGCTCCCAAGGTGAAGAGACATGTGAGTTACACATGCTTCACGAGGCCCAGGGCTCAAAACTAGTGTGAGTTAAATACAACTTACATGGCAGTTAATGTGTTAAGAGCATGTTAAGCAAATTACCTTTCATGACCAAATAAGGTTTATCCTAGGAACTTGACAATCATTGGGGAATATTAATAAAGCTATTAAGAAAATAACTTGATCCTACTAGTAGATCAGTCAATAAAATAAATCAATGTTTAATAGAACAATATTCTGATTTAAAAAAAAAACAGCCAAGAATAGGAGCGTAGGTCCACATTAAAGATCTCTCTAAATGGAAGCCCATAAGCAAATTTAGAGGTGTCTTTTGTTAAAATCAGAGATAAAGGATATGTACCTTGATGACTATTTAATAATGAGAATTTTTTAATCAATGAAATTTTTTAACTTTTTAGTTTTAAATAATTATAGATTAGCAGAAAGTTGCAAAATAGAAGTACAGGAAGCTTTCCCCCAATGGTACAATCTTACATAACTATAGTACAGTATCAAAATGAGGTAAGTCAATGAAATGTTAAACTAAATTAAGTAAAAATCATTGGAATTAAGGAACTAATATACAGGTAATATGACTTCTAATTACACAACCGTAAGAGAATCAATAAGATATGTAACATAAATGAGAGAGTTAAGATAACTATGCAAAAAAAGTATAAAAATTAATGACTGTTCTCTAATACTCAGTTAAAAATAATAGCTGTGATATTGACAAAAGTTACCTTAACAAACTATGTACAAGACCTAGAAGAGGAAAGTTTTAAAAGTTATTAAGAGACATGAAATATATGCATTATGTTCCTGGATTAGAAGATCATCCTTCTAGAAGAACAAGCTGAGGAAATACCTTACTAAAAAAAAAAGAAGAGGCCGGGTGGGGTTGGCTCAAGCCTGTAATTCTAGCACTCTGGGAGGCCAAGGCCAGAGGATCCCTTAAAGTCAGGAGTTCGAGACCAGCCTCAGCAAGAGGGAGACCCCATCTCTACTAAAAATAGAAAAATTAGCTGGGTGTGGTGGCAAGTGCCTGTAATCCCAGCTACTCAGGAAGCTGAGGCAGAAGGATCACTTGAGCCCAGGAGTTTGAGGTTGCTGTGAGCTAGGATGATGCCATGGCACTCTAGCCCAGAAGAGTGAGACTCCATCTCAAAAAAAAAAAAAGAAGAAGAAGAAGAAGAAGAAGAATGAGGACATTTTACTCTATAAGTTGTATTGCAGCATGCTACAGGTCCACAATTCCTTATTCATGATATCAGAGTAAAAACTGAAATATAGATATTTTTTTGTACATTTACAGCAAATTCACTTAGTGGCAGAATCTGACCTGAATTGATAGGAAGCTATTTGTAGTCTTTACTTATTTCACTTAGTGTGATAACTGGTGATAGACTATTCAACTTTGAAATATTAAGGTCTTTTATTATAGAGTGTTGCCCCAGCCCTTGCCAGGAATGTTGTGTAACAGATCAGAATACCAGGCTCACAATCCTTGCCAATATGAAAGAGAATAGTTCTTGCCATCTCTGGGGAATGCCTTACTGAAAAATACTGTGGTTAGCAGAACCATTTTTGGCAAGATCAAGATCTCAAAGAAGATAAGGATTAGGAGGAAAACAAAACAAAAAATGCATTAAAAAAATTTTTTTAAAGAAGTTTTAAGTTTGCAGAATAATTGAGCAGAAAGAATGGAGACCTCCCAAAATCTCCCCCTCCATTTCC
>RJWJ010006336.1:30000-62926 GCA_004363605.1 Indri indri | reverse complement strand
AAAAAAAAAAAAAAAAAAAAAAAAAAAGAATATAAACAAATAGGCTTAAATTTTAACTCAATATTCCAGAAAATTAAAATGTCATAATTCCTTTTATTATAGAATGAACAGCTTATCTTTAATTGACATTACTTTTCTGGAGTTCTTTTCTTTTTTCTTTTAATTATCGAGGGAAATCCTTAAAGCCACACTGGATGAATCTGGGTTTTTCCAAAAACTCTGAGTTCCAAAAAGACATGTTAAAGTAAAGCATAGCCACTGAGTTAACAGTCTGGGAAACTGAAATGGCTGAAAGAGCTAGTAAAAGCAAAAAAAAAAAAAAAAAAAAAGAATGCAATAACACATAGTGATTGAGTTAGCTGATAGCCCTAACAAGAAATATTTGTTTCTACTATCATTAGAAGGTAGAAAAAGTAATCCATATATCAAAAAACCTTTTCCTGCATTTCAGCTAGGAGCAAATCCAGATCTTTCTTCATATAAGTTTGTCACAAGTAATAAGCCCTGTTTTTCTGTAGTATAATATTCTTTTTGACATATTGGTGGACTCGATTTGCTTATTTTTTTTTACATTTGTATTAATATAGGTGGGCTTCATAGTAGAATTCACCCATAAAACTATCAAGGCCAGGTGCCTTTGCAGGGAGCACAGAAGATTTTGTTTTGGTTTTTGGACAATTTTTAAAATTTTATCTATGGCCTTAATGCTCTTAAAAGTTTTTTTTATTTCTGGATTAAATTTTGATACCTCCATTTTGCTTAGAAATGTATCCACTTCACTGACAGTTTTCAAATATATAACCATAGTGTTGATTCTAACAAATCTTGGATGCTGAGTGAAGACAAGACATAAGTAATACTCAATTAGTAATCTATATACTATTTATGATTTTTTTCTAGAATATAGATGCCTACACTTAAATGCACATGCCTATACCATGCTTGGACACATGCACATTTACCCTCCTTTCTGCTGGACTTTGAGACTCTTGCTCAATGTTATGTCAGTTGCTGAGCTACGAAGGGGAATTTAGGGAACACATTTCTTTTTCTAGTTACCAAAGATTTTCCAGTTGTGACTAATCAGAAATGTGGCCATTGATTTTTGGAATTATTTCCTAACAGGTCAAGGGGAACAATAATGACAAGAAATCCATAGCTCCAATTTTCATGGTCTAGAGCTACTCACACCAAGGACTATCCATCCAATAGCAGCAAAGCACAGAATACTATTTGCATAAGCACTGGGGAAAACCCAGTGCTTTCTATACTGGCAGATTTATTTGCAGAGACACAGGCATTTTTTCCAGGGTGGCTGCCAAACTATCTCCTGAGCCTGTCTAGCTAGCACCTGGGATACTCAGCAGGGGCTTTGCAAATAATACCCTCCCCTTTGCCAGGATTGAGGCAGCCTGAGCGATTCTGTTTCAGTATGTTGTGGCACCTTAATTTTTCTAAACTGCTCCACTGCTGTTCTGGGGCCTCCCCAAGCATGGCTGGGTGAAGGTGTGGCCACAGCAGCTCCATACCTGAGGCTGGGGACAGAGGCCTGGGGAAATGACAGGAGCGGAACAGAAGCTTTCAGTTCCTGCAGCACTTCTGTGTTCTTCAGAATCTTTATGTCCCGGGAAGTTGGGATGGGGCTGGGTGTAGTTCTTATATCACAACTGAAAACAACATGGCAAGGTGACAAAAACCACTGACTGGGAGAGAAGAAAGAAAACTAATAGTGATTAGGTACGAACCATGGGCCAGGCTCTGTGCTGTTTCCATGGTATAAAGATAATCTCTTTGTTAAAGGCTTGAAAGAATTCACATGTATGACTATTTTAATTTGCATATTCATCTTTAAAGATCTCTTACCTTACTGAATAAGAGTATCAAGTTGTGTTTAGCAGAGAATTCCTTTCTTTAAATGAAGGTTCTATAGAACATATTTATTACCTAATTTAATACATTCATATATAGAGATCTGTTTTATCATACCCAATGAGATCATTGGTGTTTTAATCAGAGAACTCCTTTTATTAAGCAAACATTTTATTATACCCCAGTATAAAGATGAAACTCCTTTTGCTAAAGGAGGTCCCAATCTGGTGGCCCCTGAGATAATATCACCTTACTCTAGCAATCTAGGGAATAAAAGCCACTGAGTTAGATTATCTCTAAAATTTCTTCAGTGCCAATCGTTTTTCTTTGTAACCGGGAAAATAAACCAGTCTATGGTAGAAAGAAAGAAAAGAAAGAGAGAGAGAGAGAGAGAGAGAGAGAGAGAGAGAGAGAGAGAGAGAGAGAAAGAAAGTAAGAAAGAAAGAGAAAGAAAGGAAGGAAGCAAGGAATACAGTGTGCAGAAACACATTTTTACTGGTTTCATATTAGGTCTGATGTCACCTGAATGTGAGTGATTAGGGACTCGGGGCCTTCCCCACCAAACAGAAGACCAGGTCTTCTGGATGGTTTCACCTGTGGCTGCACTTTGGCTGAAGGCAGCATGGTCTGTCAAGGCACTTCTGCCTCCCAGGCTGTCTTCACCTCCCTCTCCAGCACTTATTTCTTGCCCATGGTCTCCCCAAATCTCCCCAAAATCTATGCTAAGAACTCACAGAAGGAGGTGCACTTCTCTACTGGAGACTGGTCTCGCTCTGTCTCCTGGGCTGGGGTGCAATGACATCATCATAGCTCACTGCAACCTCAAACTTCTGGGCTCAAGCCATCCTTCTTCCTTAGCCTCCCGAGCAGCTGGGACTACAGGCACATGTCACCATGCCCTGCTGATTTTTAATAAAATTTTTTGTAGAAATGGAATCTTGCTACATTGCCCAGGCTGGTCTCAAACTCCTCAGCCTCCCGAAATTCTGGGATTGCAGCCATGAGCCACTGCTATTTTTTTATGCCTATATTTGTCAAGAGAAACATGTCAAGTCAGTGATATCTTAATGTTAGCTTGACTCAATAGCTCATCACCGGGAACAGAGGGAGGGCTGGGGCAACCCAAGAACACTAGATGCTTGGCAAGGAGCAGAGACACTTACTGAAGGGAAAGCAAATCAGGAACAGAGAGAGAAGGATCCCGAGTCACACTTGACCAATTTCAGAATTGTGCCCTTGCCTTGCCCTGCGATTTAAATTGGCTTTCCGATGAGAAGCACCATTTTTTCTGGCATGTAGGAATCCTTTGGTGGCTGCACCGACTCTAACAATCCCTTAGTTTTTATAATTCTTTTAATTCTCCTGGGACATTCCAAGGTTAAGTGACTTGTTTAGGTTTCCCTGGGTAGGCTGTGTAAAGATTTTTAGAATTGAACTGATTGGAGGCAGGTCTTCTGACACCCAAAGCGATGCTCTCTTAATGGCTTCTCCTGTAATTTCCAAAGCTACCCTGCATGTTTTCACTCCAATGTAAAGCCTCCCTCCAAAAGGTTATATTGTTGGTGAGGGATTACAGCACCATTTATTTCTTTAGTAATCTTTCATAATTTTGCTTATCATATCAGTTTTCTAAAATTAGTGTATAAAGGAAAACCCTTCTCTTGTATTTTATACTTTTTAAAAAACAGAAGTGGTCCCCAGAATTTGGCAACACATGGCAAACATTTGATGTGTTTCCGTGACTTTTATCCAGGGGCATTTATATCTCCCCTCAGCGTGTGTTAATAAATTGTGAATAGGTGCTGATTTTCAGCTGTTAGTTTTTAAGGAAAACTTGTTAACCATTTATGATTACTTTAGTGGAGATAAAAATGAATAAAAGCAATCCTTTATTATTAGCTTGTGAAGATTGTATGTTCGACTGTAAAATGGGCACTCGTACACGTCGAGATGTGTGTGGAACAAGGTTCGTGATCAGGGCTCAGATCGGTGTTGAGGACAGGGGTGTATATATCATTCTAGACCAATGCTGCCAGATAATTTAGAGTCACAAAAGTGAGGATTTGAGGCTGTATTTCTAACAAAGTTCCTACTAAGAAACATTTCTACCTGCTTTAACTTCTCAGTGATTTGGTATCTATGGAGACTATCCAATCTGATTTAAAGCGAATCAGTATTCAATAAGTGTAAGAAGATGGAAGGGTCACTATATTTCTGCAAATACGTTTTCTCTTCCAAGAAGAGACAGGGTAAGGAGAGAAACCTATTTTCTTTGCCAGTCAGGGAATAAATATTTTGGCATAGAGAGACATAGGCATGACCCTGTTTTGTACAATTTAATTAGGAAGACCGGAATTTAAATTTGTGCCAGTCATAGAAAAAGAGCTAAAAGCAGAAACAATGCTATTATCATTTTATAAAGTTTTAGTATTACATGGATTCCATGCACCCTTGTGTCAACAGAGCCAAAATATAAAGTTTTCATCATTTAGGTGAAAGCAAAAGAAGAAATCTGAGAGGTTAAGAAGACTCAGTACAGACAGAAGGGAGGTGTAGCTGTAGCGAAAGGTGGGTAATAGAGTCAATCTCAAATAGGCAAATGATTTCTGTTACTTCTTATTCCTGATTCAAAAATAAAAGAGACGTGATTTTAAAACAAAGTGAAAGAGACAAAGGAAACTTTCGCAAGCCATACACCCAATATTCCTAGTATGGAACGTGCTACCAATCATGTCTAGAGAAACATTTTAGAAAGGTTTTAAAAATTTGCATTAGTACTTGGTTCTGAGTCCAACCAGTGGAAACCACACAAACTCTTAATTTTTATATTCCAGGTAATCATATATTTGCCATTCTGTGGTTTTTGAGAATATCTGTTCTTAAAATCATTTGACATTAGTAATTATTAGGAGTAAAATATTACTTTGAGCTAAAGCTTATTTTTATTTTTTTTTAAGTTTGAGGGCTAGATAAAGTTAAATCTGAGAGAAGAGGTTTCAGGGAGTAATGTAGGCAATGACTACAAGCATCTGGAGTGTGTAAAGGTCATTTCTAGGAGTACATGCATTGATGTTAGGTGCACAGAGTTAAGAAATGTAATCAAATGCAAACTCCATACTTGATAGCACAGGCACAACTAGCCTACTGTCTACAACTGGACACGGGTCCAAAAATCAAATGTCACATGTTAAAAAAAATCAAGCGGCACTGAGCTTGTAATGTATATTTTATTTTGCACAAGCTTGCATATATACTGCACATACATTCAGTTTAAGAGGAGATGGAAGGCACACAAGGCAATTGGACTACTGTATCCTTTAAGTGGTACAAAGCAAAAGGTAAAAGTTTGGAGAGTATACAAAAGCTTAAAACACACAAAGTAAAACCCCTTTCCCACCCTCCCCACAACTTTTTTTTTTTTCCTGTTTTGAAATTTAGTAGCTGCCAAACTAAATTTTTTTAATTTTACTTTAAAATCAATTGTCTACTGCACCTTTTTATTTCTTTTTAATATGGACAGGGAGTCTCATTGTGTTTATCATATCAATTAATATTACAGTACATCCTTGGTAATACAAAATTGTACACCTTCATCAAATAAATTAGGATAAATTAAACCAATAAATTATGCAAAGTCTTCAGAACAATAGACAACAACAAAAATCCACAATTGAAATTGCCTCTAGCTAAAAAAAAAAAAAAAAAAAATCAAAAATTGACTTTATCAGTTCAGTTATTGTCCTATATTCAAATCAAAGGGTCTTTATTACAAAAAAAAAAGAGCTTAATAATGCTATTTACAACATATTGCTAAATAATATAAAGGCAGTGTTTTGTCACGGTTTATACTATATACACATGAGAAATGGCTGGGACAGTATCGAGGGAAGCCACGACCTTTGATTCTTCTAGGTAGTGCTGAGACCAACCCCAAATACATTTTCTTCTACTTCTAAATTTGAAGTGGTAATATACAATTTTAAAATGCTTTATCCCCCTACGTGGAGGAATTAGATATTTAAAAAATACAGAATGAATACATTTTCACAAAAGAAGGCCAGCTCGTTTGCCTTTTCTGTTTGTGTGTGTGCATTTTGGGGGAGGGGGGTGTTGGATTTGAGAGAGGGCTCAGTTGAAAAGACTCAAAGTCCAGATGCTTCCAGATTCTGTTATATTCTTAGAAGGATAATTATAAGAAGATGCAAAGGTTAAATACCAGTTTTGATCCCAGCTCTGAGTATGAGCATTTTAGCTTTAGTTTTTATAGATGGTTTACAACCAACAGATCTACAGAAAACAAAACTGCATTTCCTTCAACATAACATTTAAGTGCAATACAGTAGTAACTGCTTACTCATATAAACCAGTTACATTTTTTAAGGGGAGCTTTTTGAAAACAATGCTTCTCGTAATTTGCAAACACAGAGTTTGTACCAGAAGGGAAACATTTGTACTATTCACACCAATGAATACGCTATAATATACATGGCAAAGAGATTTTGCACTGTATTCACATAGACACTGTTTCTTTCAGGGGAGTCTGTAAACCACTTTTTCTTTCATGAATTTATGATTGTTTCTGGGTGACATCCTATTTTGAATGCCCCCAAATCTTTAGCTTTATGACTTAATATTAACCTGTATGATGTGTATGTGTGTGTGTATGTGTGTGTGTGTGTTTGTGTGGGTGGTGGACGGGGGTTACTTACTAAATGTCTTCATGTACATAGAAAAGAAATTTCATAAATGTACAGAAACTGCATCACCCTTGCCCTTGACATCTGATAAAAGAGACTGTTATCTTTTCAAAGTAGAGAGCAGGATTTCCAAGAATGCTTTCAACTGTCTATACAGTCACTGTAGTGTTCCTAATAAATTCAACAGATGTTGTGAGAATGTAGTTATTTATTAAAATCTCATGTCTTAGGTAACAACAGCCATGAGGTTAAATATTTACATTGCTTTATAAAAGTTCCCCTCTTGCTTTAGTGTTTCTGTTTTGCTTTTTTTTTTGTTGTTTTAAATTTTTTTTTAAATGATATTCACCCACATCCCTAGTACAGTAACAAAGATTCTGCAAACATAAAACACTTTAATTAAATAATACTCGCGGAGGCACAAAGCAAACTTCAGGAATATGTGGGTGAACATTTACTTAAATAATTACTACATTCTAACATCTTCCACGTGTTTTACCATTTAATGTGAAACGTCCTCATTAAACAGCCAGAGATACAGTAAGAATTAAATGTTTTGTTGCAAATAGAACATTCTTTTCACAAAACATAACAAATGTCTAAAATAGGTTCTTAAATCTAGATAGGAAAAGGTAAGCTTTCCACTTCACACGCATATATATATGTATATTTTTACATGTGTGTATATGTGTGTATGTGTTTTTATGTTCACACACCTGCACACACATATATAGCACATGGTATGAAATATTGCTTCTATACTACTTTTCATTAGGCTAAGAAAACACAAGATTTGCACCACAGTTACAAAAAATTGGCTTCTACAAGAATTTTCAAAACTCGAATGCTGCTCAAACAATTGAGGAAAAAATAATTTGCGGTATCAAACTGTTCTAAAAATTCTCTTCTTCAAAAACGTATTCTCCCGCTTTGTTTTAAAAAGACACAAAATATGCATAGCTATCAACGTTATGTCAAACAGCCAGAAAAAAAAAAATCTAGTGTTTATTGCAGCTGTAGTAATTGGAAATAAAGTCAAAAAGATGAAATCGAAAGCCACAGAAGGCACAAGAACAATTGTACTTGTGGGAAAAAAACTGGTATTTTGAAGGATTTTTAAAAATCCCCCCCGCTGGTGCATTTTAGGTCTAGGCACAGACTATAACCTCAAGTGTATACGCAAAAATAATTTAGGGTTAGCAGAAAATAAGGGGTTGTGTGGTATTTCAACATGGACTTTAGACTTGTTTTTTCATATGTAAACTGTCCCTCATTCTTCACTCTCCCACCACAGAAAGTTAACTTTCTCCCAAGTAGCCAATTTTCACTTGGTGAGAGTTGAGCTAAGATTTGAAAGGTGGTGATTAAAAAACAAACAAACAAACAAAAACTGTTCTATAGGAGTTTTGAGAGACAGGCTTTTGCCATTTTCCAATGCACTGGGAGGCACAAGATTTTATGATTGTAAAAGGGGAAAAACCACCTAAAAGCAAAGTGATAGAGTTCTATTTTCAGAACAAAGTGGTGAGTTTATTCTCATGCTGAAAGTTCTACTCTGAAATAATTTCTATGCCTCAGTGAACATGGAGAGGATATTATCAGTAGATAAATGCATCAACATTTGGTTGTGAACACATACTTTTGCTAAATTTGTCTGTTTAAATTAGAAAGGCAGGAGAAAACAAGATTAAAAATCCAAATAAGTCTGGAATCAATGCTGAACTTGCCCCAGATCAAAAAGATACCTAGCAATCTGTCTGTATAGGTGAATACACTACAGCGTTGCCTTTTGCCTTGCAAATGGCAACACGATGTTGATAAAAATTACATGGAGCAGCAAAGACCCAGTTGTGTACTGACATGAACAGTGAAAGTCATACTCTTTCAAACACAGCAAGTCAAAAGAGTGTGACTACACGTTGAGGTTGTTCCTTACTTTGTGCTGGTTGGATTTTTTTCCCCCACTTTATTCCAACGTAATGATTATTCAAACTTTTTTTTTTTTTGTTTTAAAGCAAGCCAGAAAAATAACAATTTGGATCTAATGACTCTGTGCATTGTGTAGGAGAGTGTGAGCTGGGAGATGTGTTTGGCTGCGGGTGCAGAGTGAAGCTGTTGGTGCCCAGCCCAGGCCACCGCACGCTCTGTCCACACTGAGAGGGCTTGTTAGTCTCCCGAATGATGCGGAGCATCATAGGACTGCACCATTTAATTTAAAGTCAGCAGGTTTTAAGGCTTTGTGCTGACAATAATTGCGTTCATACATTCCTGTCCATCAGCAGAATTTATAAATGACGTTAAATTACAGCAACCGGGTCAGCTAGTCAGTCACATGGGTCAAAACCTGCGCTTTCCAAAGTCAAATGTAATTTTTATAAAAATTAAGGGAAAATGGCATTTATGTCCTGTATGTTCTAAATACCAGATTTGTTACTGTGTCATTTTAGGAAGTGTATATCGAATTACCTAAGAGGAAGGAGGGGTCTGGAAAACATTATTAGAATGAACAATGAATTCTTACTGCATCTGCACACAAAAACCCATCTAAGAAAAGAACAAGTGTGAATGCCATATGATTTTCTAAATGCAGGTATGGGACATTGTACATCATTGAAAAACTGGAAAAAAAAAGGGAGAAAGAGGAGAACCATTGAAGAAAGCATAAAATAGCAGCTACCTTTCTTATGTGTGCTGAAATTGTGTCTTTTGGGTTAACCCCAAACTTTCTTATGCTATACACTCTTCTCACATTTTGGTCAATACTAGCTTTCTGAATTAGAAGAGGCATTATCAATTGCTGTAAAATACTATACCTAAAATGAAGAAACGCTTAATTAGACTGTCATCACTTAGAACACCCATGAGGGTAGTGTGGAATTGTATATGAAAATAGGTTATTCTCATATGCGAAGATGAAGTCAGCCAACAGCTGTCAACAAACTTCTAGTGTAGGCAAGAATCTTATGGTCAAATTGGGATTTCCTTTATTCCTTACTGTAGAAAGATATTCAGAAAACAGTGTTTTAGGAAAAAAAAGGTGTTAATTAAATAGAAATAATAATCCTGTTAAGCATATAAACAACGTTGAGCAGAGTAAATTTGAAACTTATGTGCCTTTTAATATCTGAAGCAAAATAAATTGAAAATGAAAACAAGATATAGGGTTTTTTTTTTCTATGAAGAATGATATCAGCTCCCTTATTTGGAAGAAGAGCCTACTGTAAAGTTTAGAGAGGCGGCTAGATCAGGTATGAATTTCCAGTCTCATCTTGAAAGAGTCAGTTTTGTGCAAAATTGCTTTGCCTTCCATAAGAAACTGGTACTAGTTTGGGGGTGCTTGTCATTTCTCTTAGGAAAGGCTTGATAGTTAGCGATTGTTTTTCTTTTAGGCCTTTTGGGGAACTTTTGCAAAGTGAGCTGCTCATCTGTCATCGGCATTATTTTCAAACATGTAAGAAAAAGCTACTCGTTGCATTCAAACCAAACAAGATATTTAAGTGTATGAAGTGGTTTCATTGAGTTTTCAGACTTTCTTAGCAGTAAAAACAAGAGACACATCACTGTTTGTAGAGTTGTGCTGTGTCATGGGTTTTCCTCGGCCAACCGCCATTTGCAATAAGCCATCAACTAAGTGGATGCATCGTTCGCAAATGCCCTTCCTTGCTAATACAGACTTTACACACGCCAACATTCTTTTTCCCTGAAAATCAACCCTATTATAAGTCTCCAAATGTTAAGGGCCTTGGGCAAAAGTAAACTAAAGGTGGAAGGAAAATAACCATCCCCCTTCAATGGAAAACAAAAGGAAATGGGGGAAAGATGATGAGGAGGAATTACCAACTGATTTCATAACATATCCATGCCTCCCATACACATATATATGAAATCAAAATCTAGACACATATATCTTAGACATCCAAAGGGGACTGCTACTATTCATACATTCAAAAAGAGTTGTTGAAATTTCTACTCATGAAGCAGCTCTTGTAGGCAGTTCGGGGATTTGAAAATCTCAGGGACTTCACTATCCAGCTTGCAGATAACCTTGTATATGGCCTTCTTCCAGGAAGGATCAACATCTTTGCCTGCGATAATGGCATTGAAAAACTCCCGTAATGTGATCTGTGCAACTTCCAGGAATCTCTCTGGAACCTGCTGATACAAGGAGACAATGGCATTAATAAAGTTTTCAGTTTCAAGTCTATGGTTCTTCCAAGGAAACTGAACTAAGAAAGGGGCTTACATGGCACCTGCATTTTCTAAAAATGGCCAGCCTTTACTCTCTTATGTAAAGTCATTATATATAGTAGCATCGTGATGTGCGGTTGACAGCTTTGTAGAGTTTTAGAAACAGACCTGTGCAAAGGATCCACGCAGACCTACCGAAAAACTAGGATTTCACTGTGAATATTAGGGTAGAAAAAGAGGATGTGACTGTTTGAATTCCTCACTTGATTGAATAGGTACATTCCAGAAGAAAGTCTCCAATTAATTTTTCAGAATTCAGATTATATTTCCTTTTGATTTTCATTATGAGAACAAAATGTGTTCTCAAAATAAGATAATAAATAATTGGGTTTCTATGTGAACTTTTACTCACACTTTACATGAAGAAAATCATCTAAAATCTCAGTTTCCTGTTTGTCTCAGAGGATTGTTGACTCAAATGCTAAATTGTATATTAAAGTGATCTGCAGTATAAAGCACTCTGCATACATAAAGGAGTGAGATAACGACATTAACGTGAAGTCACCGAATATAAAATTTAAACTGAATCCTAAAATACTACATCAGAAACTACCTTGAGATTAGAATTGCTCCATAAGAGAGTGATTTATGCAGCTGATAATAATAATAAAAACTAACATCTATTGAGTGCTTACTATGTGACAGACACTGTCTTAAGTGTTGAATGTGGGTTATATTATTAATTCTCCCAATCTCTCTACGAGTTGTTATTCCAATTATACAAGGAGAAACTGAGGGCAAGAGAGGTCAAGGGAATTGCTCAAGGTCATTATATTCCAAAAAAAAAAAAAAAATTCCCAAATATTGTTTTTAGAATCACTACTTGTTAAGCCTTTTCTTTCACAGAAATTAATATGTATGTGTGTTGTGTGTATGTGCACGTGTGTATTCTCTTAAGTCTGATCTCTTCAGTAGGGAAAGCAGTAGCTATGATGTACTAATTTAGCATTCTTTGTAAGTTACTCATAGCAAAGCACAGCCTATCTTTCCCCACACCAACATAACAGATTCACAGACTAATTCCATGAACTCATAATTTTCCAAGCACACACTGACACTTAGTAGATTTCTTTTAGCGGGGTACTTATGCATTAGTAATGTTTTATTTTTACATTAAGTGCAGACATATGAGGACATAAATGTATCGTAGTTGTACGTGTGGACAGATCTGTTTACACATATATAAGAGATGAAAGATTTTCATCTCAGTTCAGACATGCCACTGCGGTAAATAAAAGGGAGGTATTATGTTAAACATGTTCCATCCTTTCCTCCTTGCCTTTTCTCAGCTGGTGCAATGGACCTTTTTATGATAGTGACTGGTAAAGAAAACTAGAATCATCACCAGACATCCCTGTTTTTCACGTTTAAAACTGGACAAAGAAGTGCATTGCTCCCAAAGGGAAGTCAATTGTCTTTTATAAAGAAACGTAATAACTCCCCAGAAAAAAATAAAAGGGCTCCCCTTTGGGGACAATCAGAGTCTTAAAAAAGTAAGAATTTTTAGCAGCTCTTCCCAAAAACTTTCACCCTGTCCCATTTCTCAGGACGTAGTTCCCAATGCTGCCTGGAAATTCACCCAAATGGCTCCTCATCCCCCGCGGAAATGCAAACCCAGACACCCCAACCGCCATTAACTGCTGAGAATTCATGTGGATTTTCTACAGACCTTTGGTGATGTCCCCTAAAATCTCCTGGATACATGAGTATTTGCTGGGGGAGACCTTAGCCCTCCAATTCACCTTCTACCAATAAACAGTTATTAAACAGTCTTTCGACTCCTCTCCCGACCACCCCCCCAAGATAATCCTTTACATTTTATCAAACGGGCATGGCTGAGAGATGAACCTGGCTGGAGCTCAGCTGGGCAGAGCAACCACCCACTCTAACTACTTGGTTTGGGAGCTGTTAGCCAAATGCTACAGACACATAATCATAGGCATTTATTAAAATAAACATTTCAAGAAGTGTGGTGTCACTGGCCATCGGCAACAGAGCCTCGACTTTCGTCTGTGTTCCTTGAACACTCAGGGAGGCAGCATGGCGTGGCAGAGAGCTCCGAGGGATGAAGGGTGTGGGCAGCTGCTCCCAGGAAGCCAGAGAAGGCCGGAAGCCCGGCCCACCCCAGGAGCTGCACCGGAGGTCTGGGGCCCAGGGCCAAGGGAAGGGGGGCAGTGACGGAGACTGTCAGAGGAGGGAGATACATCTAGGACAACATCAGCACCAGAGGAGGGAGGGAAGGGTAGTTGTAGAATTTTCCGGAGAACAAATCAAAGGTAACTTCTTTGGGGGGTTGGGTACAGTCTCCACCTCATTATTTTTATAGTTCGCCATGCTCGTTAATGGTTTTTAGTGGGTTCTACCCCGTTTTAAACATTCATTTCTTGTGGTAGTAATCATAGGCTGTCCTGTATCATTTGTTTTTCTGTCGATGTTACCTTTCACCTGCTTACATCTGGTCTCAATTACCTTGTCACAAGGTGTCTTCAGATAAGGAGGCACGTGTCCCCCAAAATGCTCGGCGGAGTGTCTTTTGCAAAGTCATTTGATAAACAGTTCATAATGAGATTTTGCCTCTGCTTTACTCCATATTGCTCTAGAGTGGCAGTTATATTCTTCCTCAACACTTAAATAAAGGAAGCTTAAAATAATGATAAAATAAGATAGAATTTAAAGAGTTGGAACAAATCTCAGAAATCATCACTTTATAGAGGAAGAAACTGTCAGAAATTATGAGATTCTGTGAGGTGAAGAAATTATGAAATAAAGAGACTTGTGTGAAATAGAGTATCTTCCCATTAAACCATGCTGGCTCACTTTTAATGTTTTTGTGTGTGCATTTTTTTTTTTTTTTTTGGCAATTTCGACTGTTTATATAAGGCATCAAAACCTTAACAAGTTGTGGATCTGTATTCTAGAAAAACCACAAAGGAGCTAGTAACTTCAAAATAAATGAGAATAGTATAAAAGATTCCCAGGAGGAGACTTTGGTTATTGGCTTATGTTGGGGAAGGAATGAATTCTTTGTAAACAAATGAAATGGCTTTCTAATTTAGTGCTTACTTTGAGGCAATACTCATGCAATGGACTGGGGTGGATAAAAGAAAGTTATAATGAGATCTCGTAATACTGGAGCAACTAATCTTTTTTGGTGGCTCCAGAGGTACACTGTTGGGTAGCAACTGATCTTCTGAGAGGGTGCCAGTGAATTCCATCCACAGGTAGAAATGTCGTGCATGGAAAAAGGGACTCTCATTTCTCTGCTTGAAAACTTCCCCCAACTCCGTTTAACCGAGTAAGGGAGGTACTTTCTGATGTTTTTGCAGGGGCACCTTAGAATTCAGGCTTATGAGAGTGATGTTGCCCATATTTTTCTGTACTTCTTAACACCTAATGGCTTTCCAATCACCAATAAACATCTGCAGAAAATCCCTTAGTGACAAGTAATCCCTTATCTAGGTTTCTTTTAATAGAACCCAACAATCTGCAGAATGAACCCTAGAGTATCTCCTCAGCATCAGGTGGCAACAGTCAATCAAGTCGCTGGAATGCAAGACAATGCAGGCTGCTGGGGGGGGAGGCCGTGGGGTGGGGGAAGGCCAAGCCTTTGGACATGCCACAGGGAAAAAACAAAAGGCTTCCAAAGTCTTTGGCTGGAACGCTGAGGCTATTGTGGGAGCTGCTTTGCCCAGCGTTCCTTAGGAGAGGAGAGTGGAAACTTTGTTTTGATAAAAAGGCATCCCAATATAGGTACCTCACCTCAGATGGTCTTGCCTTGATGTTTGGAGGAGGCTGTAATTGTGACGAGGCACTTGAATGCACTCGTAAATCTGAAGGAGGCTGGCTATCCGCATCCACCAATTTCACCGTAATTTGTACTTGAGTCTCCTCAGAGCAAACGAGGGCCTTGTGGGCTTCAGTGAAATGGGAGGAGGTTCTCCAGTCCGCTCCGTCCACAGCTGGGGTGCACACGGACATGCTGCATTGGGTGGATGGGTGCTTTGCTGTTCTTATTTATTTATTTTTTTTAAATCAGCATGAGTGGCAAAGACACATTTTCCCCCGTCTTCCTCCTCCTCTTCCCAGTTGCTTTACCTTCAAGGATGATTTGTTTTATTAAACTGACTGTCCCTAGCCTCTGCAGTACATAATAAAAGCCTGACAGAGCAGGCTGCCTGCCTTCTGTGTCCTGCAGATACTCATCATAAGTGTCAGGACATACCAAGGTTAGCGGTCACTGGAAGTGTGCTCGCTGGCCCAAACCTTGCCAAACGCTCTTGGCAGCTGAATGAATGTCACAGAGAATAGAAGGGGAATTACAAAGGTTAAAAAGAAGACAGCCTCTCCTATTTTCTGGAGACAGAGAAGCTGATTTTTCACACCTCTGAACCATCCGTAAGCTCATTCATCAGCCTCTTGTGAGGGACCTAAACCTTGCCCCTTGCCCGGCTCTCCATGGACACTCCTCCATCCTCAATCCCCTTTCGAAATTGGCCCACTGGCCTCATTTCATCAGTGAAATGATCTTTACTAAAATGGATAGAAAACAAACCGGGCATCGACCTCTCTCCCTAGCCCCTTCCCAATAACCAAAGGCTCAAATGGCCAATCGAGCTCATGAATAGATTACAACCTTATCAAGGGAGATCATCTTTACGGTTCATCTTTTAAGCTATATATATATGTTTTTTAAACTTGCTTCAATGGAGAAATGGAAAAGGACCCATACGTACTGGCAGGCGTGGCTAAGGAATGGAAAAGTAAAACGCTGCCTAGTATTTTGGTGAATGAGTTTGTGTGTGGGTTTTCTTTCTCCTTCCTCCTCCGTTTTCTTTACTACTATAAAAGGGCAATAAAATGCTGACTGTAAGAAGACAATGTCAAGGAGAAAAGGGTACTGGTATTTTGGATACTCTTCACTGCTCGCCTTGGAGAGAGAGTTATTCTTGTCACAAACCCTTTTGTCTGCATCTGCTGACTGCTTGCCTGTAGCCAGCAGCATACTTTAACTGTTTTGTCACCTCCTAACATCACATGCATCAGCTGTTGGGCTTTTGTTACGGGTATTGTAGAACTAATCCGCTGTGGCTGTTCCACTGTGCAGTAAATAAAACAGAAACGGGCTTCTCAGACTATTCTGCATGAATATTTCAGATGGCTTTTACAACTCCGATTCACAAAATCAAATAAATAAATAACTCCCCCAGCGCCCCCACCCCCCCCAGCCTCTCCCCACACACAGAAACAAAACCCCTCCAACTAGCCCCAGACGCCTCCGAGTCAACCGCATTGAAGGCCCTGACTTGAGCCTTCAAGCAATTGTTTCGGCGAAGTTGAAAGAACAGCGCTCTCTCACTCCACCACCGTGGAATTCATATTTATGATTGGAGTTAAATACGTCTAACGCCGAAAACTGGGTGAGCAGCTCTGAAAATCTGGAGAGAGCTACTTTTCCTTCCCTTGGGACTTTCAAAAAATACAGATCTATAACGCCATCAAAAATATACAGTTACAGTTGCCTTGTCAAACTGCTTTTATGGTTTCCATCTGCATTTTCTTCCCTTCCACTCATCTGAAAGGGGTCAAAGACAGATGCTTGTATATTTAGTTCATCCTAAGAGTCATTCCAAAATGTACAACCTGTATAGGAGCACGAAAGGAAAATCAAACTTTGCTGGGCTTTGCAAAACTGAACTTACATCATCAGCTCTCGTACGGTGTAAGCAATGTACTGATCGTCTATAGCGAGGGATTTTTCTACATGACTTCTGAGTGTCTTTGGAGAAGTTAAAAGAGAAAGGGCATCTGCACGCGTGTGCGCGCACGCACATGCACACAAAGATCTCAGGGATGGAAACAAACAGTTGAAGTACTTTCCCGAGCATTCATTCACCCTAGTGTGCCCACGATTCCTCTAAACAAACTCTCCCATCCCTGCTGTTTGTTAAGTAAATATTGATCAAGGGGAGACCTATCTCCTGACAGCAGTGGCACAAGCTGGGGACTTACACTGCAGACAGAGTGGACTTAAATGGATAAACTCAGATGCTTTAGTAACTCCTCATAGAGATTATCAGATGAAAAGGCAAGAACAGATACGTTGTTGCTGCTCCGCTGTCTGGCTCGCACTGAACTCTCCCGCCACAGGCAGAAGAGAAGAATCATGGAGCTATGAAATATGGTCACAAGATGCTGTTCCTAAGCGTCTCCCTTTGCAGTCATGCATGCATTTAGGCTGTGTGTACAGCCGGGGCCTAACTGGCCCTTCAGAAGGGAAGAGATGGTGCAGGATGCTACACACAGTGAATCGTGGAATTGTATTCCAATGCCCTCTTATCATAGGGAAGCATTAAATGGGAAAGGAAAAATGAACGTGCTTTGGAAAGCATAAAATATCATCCAAATGTAAGGTGGTGGTTTGAAGCTTTAAAAAGGAGCCCTAATTCCTGGGAAGCATTTTACTGTGATTAATAAACGTGTGCACCCTATCGTTTCGAGAGATGCTTTGAGGAGGTTTGCTTGGGTGGTTTAATATTGGCTGAGTCAACCAGTGGAGAAAAGTTGTTTTGCGTTTCCTAAGTTTTGTTTTTGTCATTTCTTAATTACAACTCAAATCCCTGTTTTCTGCACTGTTAGTAGCTGAATGGACATGTGTACTTCCCTGGGAAGGCCAGTTTTAAAATCATCTTTAGAGATTAGGTTTTGTGTATTAAACACTGAGCACCAGGGTCAAAGAACAAGGTGTTATATTTAGAGTTCCCCACAAATGGCTAAACGGTGCTTGAATTTTTATTAGGACGCTCGTGTTTGGAGTGACTAGCATTAGCAAGGAGCCCTGGCTGCGAAGCTGCTTTCAGATGTTTGCTGGTTACACGAAATGAGGCAGAGGAAGATTCTTCAGCATCTACTGGGTTTAGGACCAAAGTCTGTCTCCCTCTGATGCTCCAGGTGGCATTCACCTTTCAGGGACGTTAAAGGATTCGATTAGTCTATTGTACACGCCGGCTGGGTCTCTAAAAGTGGGCCCACTTTCTAGTTACATGTTTTCCTACTTAAATACGTGAAGAGCAAATGCTTGCAGGAAGTGGCTATAGTTCAAGGTTGTCCTTAAACAAACAAACAAAAAAATAAAACTATGCTTCCTTCGTCTAAGCAAAGGAACACATGGCAATAACAGTCTGTATCATTTTTTTTTTTTTTTAGAAAGCTTCGAAAGAACAATGTTCTGTTGAGCAAAATTCAGTAGCATTCTGTAAACATTAATTTAAGGAAATCAATAGACTCAGTGAGCTAAAGCCATATTGCAAGATAAACTGGCCAGAGTGCCACTTTGTCAAATAGATTTTCGTTTTCTCGGCTAGATAAAGACAGTTTCAAAACGGGGCAAACGTGTTGCAACCAAGGTTTGAAAAGTATGTGGCCTTCAAACAGTCTGCTTGTTCCTACTACAAAGCTGGATAAACATACTTTAAAAATGATAAGATTGGTTTAGGATTGATTTGGCTTTCAAATTTTACATATAGTACATGTCTCAGTTGTTTCACAGGAAAAGAATAAAACAACATACCAGACCTTCAGAACAGAAAACGTACTTAGGAGAAAGGGGTTAAATTGTCTTGAGAGACAGAGAGCATTGGGAGCAGTTTCAATTGATGCTCGACTTTAAAAAAGAAAGGAAGAAAGAAATCTTTATTCATGCTGACCTGATGGGCAACAGGCCTTCTTGCCAAAATCCCGAAGCTGAACTCTCTAGTGAGTTTGGGATCAGAGGTTTCAGCTGGTGGAAGCTGCTCACGTTCTGTGCTCACCAGGCAATGTCATGTTAATTTGGGAGGTGGGGGGAGCTTGGGGGAAGTGAACCCAGGGAAAGGCTAGGGGAGGAACAGGAGTGATGATCCACCCAATAGCACCAAGGTTTTTCTCAGCCAGACCGAAAGAGCTGCAGGAATAGTTAGAAAAAGTGGCAAAAGGAAAGCATCCCTCCCTTCCTGTGACCTTGGCAAGGACCTCCATGGAGCCTGTCCCAGGACACTTGCAAGTTAGACTGCTTGACACCCTCCAGTGCCACACCGGCCCTTTTAAATGCCAGCAGAGTAGCAACCAGCTATGGCATGGTGGAAACAGCCCCATGGGGGAAACATAATAAAAGGAAGACCAGTCCCATGGAAATTGACAGGGAGGGAGGTTAAGGATCTACCTTGAATGGACAGTGGAAATCCACGGAAAAGGATCACAGGAGTGGACTTTGGTCTGCAGTGTGGGGAGTGGGGCGCTGCTATTGCCCAAACGTCTCACACGAACTTCTCTGACAACATGAATGAAGGGCAGAGATGCACCCTGAGTATCTTCTTTATTTCTTCACCTGAATTTGAGTCTTCGTCTTTCAAGAGTGGGTATTTAGAAAATACAGAACTGACAATAACATGTCTGTACCTTTAAGATGTTGATAACGTCTGTGTCCTTGAAAACATCATAAAATTATCAACAGTGTGCTAGAGTTGAGCCTTTTGAGTACTTGTGACTTTCAGGTAACAGAAAAGAGTCTTAACATCTTCTATTCTGCCTGTTAATAAATTGTGTATACATTTTAAATCAGGAAAGAATTCCACTGGCAACTCTGCCCGTGGATATTAAGACAAATAAAGCCATCTCCTTACATAGCTCCAGTGAAAGATGGTACTAGCTTGCCAGGAACAGAATGACAAATGTCTATGAGAGATTGTCAGAATTAGTTTGTGGGGCTGAAATTTAGTTCACTGAATATGCTTAAAGTGGGTAGTTTATTCGCTCACTCATGGAAGTCTTGGTGTTAGAGGTGTTAGGAAACACAATGATTGTCACATTATTTGTTGTAATGGAGTAAATTTTCCTTCCCTCCCAAACTCTGTATATGTCTCAAAGAGTGATTCCCAGTTTAAATAAATATGTAAACAAGATAAAAACAAAATCAAAGAAAATGCATCAAAAACTAAAACCTAATACCTCCTTCCCTCACTGCTAGAGAGTACACAGATACTCTTAAGAGCTTAAAAACAACTGGAAGCATATGGCTGCAATTGCACATCTGGTAGGCTGTTCAGGTAAGAGCTGGACCAAGGCTATTCTGTCATAGAATCATAAAATTTTAGAACTTTAGAACTAGAAGGAATCTCAGAGAGTTCATATTCCACCAAAGAGAGAAACAACCTCTAGCCAGGGGTCAGCAAACTTTGTGAAGGGCTAGATAAAAAATATATAGGTTTGTGGGCCACATTTAGTCTAGGTTGCATATTCTTCTTCTATTTTACAACTGTTTAAAAATATAAAAGCCATTCTTAGCTTGGGACCATGAAAAACAGACGAAGGGTCAGATCTGGCCCATAGGCCATAATTTGCCAACCCCTGCTCTTAGCCAGACTTGGGGCCAACAACTTCTCTGAAGGCCTAATGTTCTTCATTCTGCTCTAATCCTGTGTGCCTCACTGATTGGGCACAACAGGCTTTCTTGCAGGGTAGCTGGGATTGACTCACCCACATTTAACCTGAAATGTTATATGATTCCTCATATATAGTTAAGGCTGCCCATGTCTATGGGAATAGAGTTAATAATCCACACACAGAGAAGGTCGAGGACCAGGAGGACTTCAGTCTTGCCCTGCTTTGATTAGGAACTTTTCATTAAGAGCTTTCCTGCCAATACATATTTAAATGTGCTAACTGGAGCAATCCATCCCGGCTTCATGACACATCTAACCAATCAGCTTGATACTTAGATGGAAAAAATAAGCACGTCGATCAGTGACCAAGTTGTTCTGCAGTGCTGACCAACGTCCCTTAGAGGCAGCCCCATGCCTTCTGTGCCATTTGTTCCTGAGTTCAAGACAGGCTGATAGTCCTTGACGTTTAACTTTGCTGAGGTGGTGAAATGAACAGGGCCAAGCTTGGTACCATTCTTGGAGGGGAGATTATCCAAAAACAACACGGCATAAACACGCCAATATTGCATGGAGGGACGCTGGAGCACAGATAATCCACAGTTACTCTTGTGTCGCTGGAGAATGCATTACGTGATTGTTTTCTGTGGCAGCTTTACCTTCGTAATTAAACTGTGCTTAGGCTAATATTAAAACTAGTCTGCATGCCCTGTGTTCCTCTGGATGGAGCGATATGAGTAAGGAGACTGGGGAGAAGCTGCTACGAAGTGGGGTTCAGGCGGGATGCGATGAGAACAGCATTGCCCATACGAATAGTGATCAAACAGGGCTTCTCGTAGGGGATACTGGTGCTCTGCTATCAGTAGCTTATGACACCCCAAATAATATCCAGGTTGCTTTGGGAAAGGATGGAGATTATTTGTCTCAATCCCATCCCTTGGTTTTGGCTGCAAGATCTTTCTTCTGTCAGAGAAATTTCAAGGGAATTCTACTGGTCTCTCCTCCACAATCACACTTTGCACAAGTAAGGATGAATGAGCTGTATTTCAAAAGCTACTTAAGAGCTCGTGAAAGGCTTTAAAATCCCCTTTTGAAGACAGGTAAATAGTTTGGGAGGTCATAGAAACATTTCAGAAGGAACTCAGGGGCTTCTGGAAGTCTGCTAGACCCCTACCAACACCTAAAGTGGGACTTGAGGTCACGCTTGGGGTGGGGGAGTCTTAGGATGCTGTCAATACCTAGGACTGGCCCCAAGGAAAGGCAATTTCAGGAGTCTATACTCAGGTTATCTTATACACCTTCAGGTCACTGAAAATGATAGCCCTTTGAAAATAAGACTGTATATTAAAATTAGCCTTGAAACCATAGACCTCACCTTCTTCTGTCTACTTCAGCTTCTGGTCATTTCTTTGCCTTATTCCCTGTTCAACACCCCTCTTCATCTCAGTGAACAACCCCCCTCTTCATCTCAGTGAACATATTACCCTTTAATAAAAGTTACTTTTAGTACCAGATCTTAATTTAAAATGTTAAGGTAGCCTTAAAACCAAAATAAAACAAAATGAACAAACAAAAACCAGAAGTTGGGAGCAATAACTGTAACAAATAATGAAAAATACATATCCAAATGATTTGTGTGAGGATTTGATTTCTACCAACCACAAACTCTCACACATACCAAAAAAAAAAAAAAAAAGTCCCAATGGAAAAGACTTCTATGATCTCAATTACTGTCATTTTGGGAATACTTAAAGGAAAGGATGGTGCTGCTTCTGCAAAAATTACCAAACAAGCCTAGTAGGGAAGGTAGTTATGCTATCTAAAATAGCTAATTTTGTTCTGAAAGAGGGAAGACGTATATTACACAGAGGTTAATACAAATTACAGATGCTGATTGTCTTTGTTGAGGTGTGGCCTACGTGGAAGGTGTATCAGGACAGGTGTACAGACTCTCTCTTAGTTTGTTCAGGTCTGTGCCACCTCCTAGAAAACCCAAAGGCATCAGGGTTTCACTGACAAATGTCACTGCTTGGCTACCCCAGCCAAGGCAACAAATAAAGTGAGCAGCAAGTATAATGAGTAGTGTTAAATCAGTCAATAAATCGTTTATGAATTTGAAAAATTAGTCCCTATAATCCCGGTAAGGGAGTTGCCATGTCTCCAAGGGCACTGTTGAGATTTAGATCTGCAAAGAGGACCTTGGGAGGAAACGACAATGGGTACTCTGGAGATTTTGACTGAGATAATTAAGCTGCAGCAAAGTCACCAGGGTAGAAGTGGCCCCACGTGGAAGCCATCTGGACTCCCAGGGCCTCCATACTTACTGCTTAAAGCTTTGCATCATGACCAGGACTCAGGAGACTTTACTTAGAGAATTGCAGAATGCCCTCTCTTCTAGAATCACAGAATGTCAGAGCTAGAACAAAGCTCTGAGTTTCATCTGATCACTTTGCAGGTGAGCAGAGTAGAGCCCCGTGAGGCAGGCATAGCCAAACCCAGACCCTCCAGGCAAGTGTTCCTTCCACCACCCTCTGGCCTCTCATCACTGCCCTTCTCATCTGGAACAGATGACTCCAGGAGCCCGGAGCTGTTCCAGGCTAGGGTCGCCTTTACAGCCACACTTGGGGCAGGAGGAATCACTTTCTCTTATTAAAACCAGTTTTGCATTGAGTATTTGTTCCAATTCTTACGAGAGCTCCTTGCTTGCTTGTTTGTTTATTTTCCTATTTAAGGTCACCAGAAAATGGCGCACTAGTTGGGCTACCAATGTAGCAGCAACAAGGTAACATTTACTTGGCTCTGCAGAGGAATAAAAGTGAATGCTGGCCGGGCGCGGTGGCTCACGCCTGTAATCCTAGCACTCTGGGAGGCCGAGGCGGGCGGATAGTCCTGAGCTCAGGAGTTCGAGACCAGCCTGAGCAAGAGCGAGACCCCATCTCTACCAAAAATAGAAAGAAATTAATTGGACAGCTAAAAATATATATAGAAAAAATTAGCCGGGTATGGTGGCGCATGCCTGTAGTCCCAGCTACTCGGGAGGCTGAGACAGTAGGATTGCTCGAGCCCAGGAGTTTGAGGTTGCTGTGAGCCAGGCTGACGCCACGGCACTCGCCCCAGGCAAGAGAGTGAGACTCTGTCTCAAAAAAAAAAATAAAAATAAAAATAAAAATAAAAGTGAATGCTTACATAGCAGTCACTTTGTGTTAATACATTCATGTAGATTTATTTAATTCTCACAACCACTCTGTGAAGCAGGCACTATTATTTTCCATATTTTACAGATAAGGAAACTGAGGCACAAAGTGGGTTAGGCACTTGCCAAGGTTTCACTGCTAGAAAGTGACAGGGCTGGCATTTGATCCCAGGGACTGTCTCTAAGCCCATGCTCTTAAATTCTATATTAGTATTGATCCAGGACCACTGACATGGAAAGACGCCTCCCCAAAATTTTTTAAGGTTTCAAGATGATGCTTTTATATAAAATAATGACAACTTGTAGGTGAACACTTTGTTTCCTGCCTGAAACCAGAGCTTTCTTGCCATAGTTGTCATTTTTATAGACTCAAGTCCAAGACTAAGGCTGGCTCCTCATGATGTCAAATACCCCAGTACTTTAGCTACAAAAACTCTGAAAACATCGGGACTGCAGGGTGGATCTGCCCATTTTTGGGGGGTGGGGGGGCTGGATATGTCCTGTAGACACAATCAGATTTGCCAGAATACTTGCGAAGAGGCTGACAAATTGGTCTCACAGGATCATTTTAACCAATAAGTGCTACTGAGATGCTACTCCAGAAATCCAACTTTGGAGGATAAACTTTTGGGGCAATCAAAAAAGAGTCCTATTGGGTGTGTATAAGGCACAATTGCCAAATTGTGGCATGGCTGCCCACACCTGGAATTCTGCCCTGTGGTTTAGTAATTGTAACTGTCCCTCAGAAAAACACAGTCAGGCCAGAAGCGCATTACAGAAGGGCGGCTAAAATGATCGGGGGCAGCCCACTTACTGTATGAGATTAGGCTTTTAAAAAGGATTAGAGCTCCTTAATCTGTAGAGATGAAGATTAAGAGGGAGTAATGATCAAAGTCTATAAAATCAGAAAGGAAATGGAGAATATGGCCACAAACCTGTTCACAAATCCCAGGATATTATAACAAGGGATATCCCTGTGGAGTTCTAGGGGAATCACTTTAAGAGCCATAAAAAGAAGATACCATTTTCCCAGCAGGTAAAAAATGTAGAGAATGATTATCTTGAGGAATGGTACATTCTGAGAATGGGGTTAAGTTTTTTAAAAAAAAGTTTAAACAAACCCATGGGTGATAAAACCAGAATGATCTAATACTGGGAGGTTAGGAATGTTTGGGGCACAGCCTCAGTCTTTTGAAAATAATTCAATCAGTGGCAGGTTATAGCCTCTCCCAATGTGCTCCCTGCCCAGGGCTGACAACAGGCTGGGCAGCCCAATGAGCTGACCCCTCTCTGCTCACCTTGTTGTCTGGGTTGTTCCTAATATTCAGAACAGGGCTCATGCATACTCTCGTGCCCATCTTTGGTGGGTATTTGGAAACCTCAGGAGCCTGGTACAATATGGCAACTCGTTCCTTGGAGGAAGTTTTCTTTAATCTTTAGGAGGGTCTTTGTTCTAGGATTTTGAATTAGAATTCAGGGCAAAGATCTGACCATGATTCCTGTAAAATACAAACTTACTCCTTTAACTACACTTCAAAACTAAAATCTTACGTTTTACATTTAAATCATCTTACGTCGTAATGAGTGGTCAGGGGATAAAAACTGGTTAAACTCTATTGGAGAAGCTGCTCGTAATGCACTAACACAGATCAGTTCATTCAAATTTAAGGGGAAATGAAACATACCGATTATGTGGTACCTGTCACAGCCTAAGATAGTAAGCTCTAAAATTTACCGCAGTTAACGCAGAAACCAGCGCACCTTCACAAAAGAAGCGGCTCTATTAAGTATACAGAATCGAACTTTAGAGAGAGAAATGTTTTAGCCGTTTCCAAAACAGCCAAGTGTTAATCACTTTAAGTATCTAATAATAGGTCATTGTTGAGGGCAGGGGCGGTTGGAACAGCAGGAGGAGGGAGCAGTGGATTTTGGGAGAGGGCAGAGTGGAGATGAAGATTCCATGTAGAGAAAAGGAACCTTCAGACAACTACCCCATGCACGGCGAGGCATGAAGAATATTTTCTGTACTCACATTTTAAAGCGCTTTCTGAAAATTGGTAAAATGTGGCAACGTGCAGGAGCAAATAAAGGAACCCGGGAAAGAGGGAGGGAGACAGAAATAGGGGACGGAGGAGAAAAGCATGCAGACAATAAGCAATATTTAATAACCCCTAATTCTAACTCTGTCTACCATCACACACTGGAAGCAATCACTTGGTATCTTTTCAAATTGCAAGTTTGAAAACGTTAGTCCTCACGGTGGGAAGCTATTCAAAGTCACTATTCATTTGGGGAATAAAAAAGGGTACGAGGTGGTCAGGGATAGGGAAGGGTTCAAGGGGAAAGAGTCACCTCGTTTCTCACCGTGGACTCTGGAGTGATTTGGGCAAAGAAAACGGGGACATCTGGAGTTCAGAAGTCGAGGAAAATGGGGAAGAACCGGGAAGATGAATGCGCGATCATCAGCGACACAAAAGAACGGAGCGAAAAGAAGCCTGGATTTGGGCACTGGCGTCTGGCAAGGAGGCCGGCAGCAGGGCTAATGAAGCATTTGCGGCATGGGACATTTGCCAACGCAACAAAGAAGATGTGCTTGGGCTCTGCAGATGTGCCAGGGCCCCCAGAGCAAAATAATGACATAATCACCATCAGTGTCACAGACCAGACTGTACACAAGGTGACAGGGGAGGGGAGGCCTGTAACGCGCACACAGGGAGGCCTCGCGGCTGCCCTGAGGCCTGGGAGGCGGGCAGGGCGACCCACCTGACTGTTTATATCTGTGTCTTAAACCCAAAGGGGACGCTTGTGCACGTCTTTGGTGGCTGTTTTCCATCCAATCCTAGCTCCTCCCGACGAGGCAACAGAAATCTGAAAAGCTGACGAGAGATTTGGACTGAATGGAAGGGGTCGGATGAAGAGGAGCAGAGACGTGGCAGCAGAGAGTTCTGTAAATCAAACCCTCCCTGTCTTCTGCTAGAAGTGTTCGATCTCCCGTGAACCTGACCCCAGCCGCCCAGCCTAAGGCATAAGTACTATCACGGATGTCAACCTTTCATACTGCCAAGAAAATGCAAGATATATTTGGGGGAACCTGTTTTGGAGGCGGGGGGGGGGACACAAATGAGCAATGAATGGGCCATCTCAAAGTGAGCGCGAAAGCAACGGCAAGGCACGGGAGGGTCGCCCCTGCTCATTTTCAACACAGTCTCTCAGCAGGCCTCGTCACCTGCCCGTGGCTCTTGCTCAGTAAGGTGGGTGTGTTAGTACAGCTGTCTGGCTTTTAAGTGACTTTTGTCAGTTTGAAAGTGAAAGTCTGTTTGAGGAGCTGAAAGAACAATAGCTCAGAGCCCGGAAGAAGAGCTTGTAGCACAAAGGACTTGGCTACACTCGCGTCCTTTTCATTGCTTCTCATGAAAGATTCATGAGACTAACTTTAATTTTTTATGACCCTCTTTTGGGTATGACTATATTAGTTGTGTCAACTTCCATACACAGGTTCTCTTTAAATACCAAAAGGTCTGTCGTGAAATTGTTTTCAAAGACCAACGGGGGCAGAATCGATTCTGGCTATCCTGTTGGTCACTTCCTCCAAAAGAAACTGCTACAGGGACACAGAGATTTCCTTGAAACAGGGTTCCCTTCGGCCTTGAAGTTGCCATGAACGCTATAATGTAGTTATTTTAAACCTTTCTAATTTGCTAGTTCAACTGCTCCTCGGAAGAACGATTATATTTGTTTTTCCTGGCTTCACCCTATTTAACAGGAACGGTAGCATAATGATCATTAATAGACGGTTCTCCTTTCCCTATACTTTTCAAATAGCCATCTCCTCATTGCATCTTTACTTTGCGTCTCAGCCAAAAATTGGGTTTGGGGAGGCAGACAGCTCGTTATTTATTTTATGTCATCTTACAGAACAACACTGGAGATTGGCTTAAGGCAATCACTGAAGGTGAAACCACATTTTTGAACTAGAACAATCTACTTTCAAGCATTAAACTCCTATGCTTCACCATAAAGGACGCTTGTAAAAAAAAAAAAGTTATTGTCGGACATTTATATTGATGTATTTAAGAGAAATGAGTGCATGATCATTAAAATTTCTGCCCTATGACTGACAAAGAACCAAACGGTTAAAAAGTTAAATAACATCCTGGGGGGAAAATGAGGAAATTTGATTTAAAAATGTTCTCTGCCATGTGAAAAGGGATCTCCAACTTCGAGCAAGCGTTGGTTTGCCAAATGAGTTTGTTTCATCTAGACAAAATAAACAGGCTCGCTTTCAAAAGGTTGTTAGAACTTCTTCAGACATTTAATCCAGGATGGGCTGAACACAATGATAACGTCCCACTGAAAGCTCCAGCCACCACCAGCGGCTCTCAGAAGAGAACTTGCTCTCTTTCTCCTATTGATAACCCTTTGTGGGACGAAGAAAAAAAGCCAAAGCTAGGAGAACTGAATGTCAGACAATAGGCATCATTCCGCACACTGTTCCTGAACTTTCCTCATCTCTGAAGGACAATTAATTATGAAGGCCTTAGGGGTAGGTCGAAGCAAAGGGAAACCCACCACCGTCCCCAGTGCCATAGCTGCTACCTCTGTGTTTGCTAAATGGCTTCGCCTGTTGGGGTACAGTCACCGAGAGAGCCAATAGATCATTTGGGGGAGGGGTGGCGGGAGGTGAGGGAGGGAAGCAAAAGATTTTTTTGTGTGTGCGCCTGCCCTTGTATAATTCTATTCTCACTGTGAACTCATCCATACACAAAACACAAGGACAATTTTTTTTTTTTTTTTTTAAAGAGAGAAAAGCCACAGGGTAGGTTACAGTCAGAAACGGCCTCTCAGTGGTGTGTTAAAAAGGATGGTCTTTTCACCAAATCATTTCACAGAGGCAAAACAGACAAACACAAAGAGTTGAGACTTTTTCTCCTACATTAAATGGAGTAACTGATAAGGTCAGACATATGATACCTAAAGACATGAATCTGTGAACTCTTGAAGTCAAAGGGCCTCTCTGTGCCGAGGAACAATCTTTCAAAGGAAATAGATCATAGAACTCCACTGAATCCCCTTTAAACTTTATGAAGCAGGAGGAGAAAAAGCTCTAAGTAGGGAAGCTTGACAGAAGAGCCTTGAACTATTTTCTGAAGGAAAGATGAGACCCTCCCTAGGCTGCCACAAAACATCTTTTTTTTTTTCTAAAGGCTCCTCTGAACTTTGATATGTGCCAAGACACTGCTATTGAAAGCTGTATAATTATGTGCTATAGCCACTGTAGAAAATGCTTTGTTCACCCCAACAAAGGACAATAAGCAAAGTAAAGCGACATTACACTGTATCTTTTTCTTTAAGAATGTTGAGAAAGGTCATGGAATGCTATAACTAATAAAGCTGTTGAGTAAGGAGGTTTTAAAGTTGATCTTACTGTGCTTGAATGTAACCCAATGACAAAAAAAGACACGGGGAGCTAAAAATGCAATGACATTACCAAATAGATGATAAATCAATGGGCCCGCTTCATTATACTGATGAACACCTCGAGTCCCAAAAGGACAGCAGTACAAAAATGAAGCCTCGTGCACGCACACAATTCTCCCCCTCCAACCACCCCCGACGCTTCAACCCCACTCCCAACCTGGTGTCTTTACTGTGCTCTCCTTCAGATTTCAGGCAATCGCTCCCTAGAAGGAATATGTTCCCAGACAGCCATGTGTATACATATATTTAGAGAACATTCATTTCGTCTCTTAAAAGATCAGTTTGGCTTGTCAGTGGTGGGACTGGCACGAGAAGAAATGGTGAGGGTTTCTTTTCCTGCTTGCCACCCACCAAGACTGTGTTGTGCAATCATTTAAATGGCTCAGCGGCTTTGAGGCCAAAAGACTGCAACAGCAGTAAAAGGTTTTCACTCATGTGCCAGTTTTCCAAATGATCACTCATATATAAGTATCTATTTGGAGCAGAGGGAAGCGCTTCCTAAATCCACCTGCCCTCATTTTTCTTTAAAGAGACGACAATGCAAATGAAAGAAAGACTTCCAAATGCATTAGATCTTCTTAAACGTGGGTTTTGTTGAAAGTGGGAGCGGGCTGGGAAGGGGGGTAGGCATGGTGTTGAGAATATATTCCGTAAGTGTGTGTGTGTTTGCCAGGAGGGGGACTGCATGTGAGGGGTGCTGCTTTTTTAAATTTTCTGTTTCCCAGAGAAAAGCAAGAAAATGCATGAAGAGGTCTGCAGAAGTACCCCCTCTTGCCTGTCATGGGTCACCTAGAAAGATGTCAAACCCACAGGCTGTATGACTGAGCATCTGCCCAGTGAGATGTTAGTACCTTAGGAGATGGCATTTGCAAACCCGCTAACGAATGGATCAAGTTCCCCAGTCAACATATTTCGAAGCCTTCCATACCCAAACCTGGGCCGTTAGTGAGGGCAGGGGAGATTAGTCGCTTTTGCTGGGAACTTGGACTCTGCCTACAGGTAAATGACCAGCCACTGAGGGGCCCACGAGGGAACATGACTGTCCATGGTGGTGGTGGGAAAACGCTTACCTCATGGTACCCCAGAATGAGAAAGAGCGTTCGATGTGCCTGGACGAAGGTGTCCATCACATTCTCTTCTCTACTTATACTCC
Source organism: Indri indri (assembly GCA_004363605.1). Taxonomy (NCBI): domain Eukaryota; kingdom Metazoa; phylum Chordata; class Mammalia; order Primates; family Indriidae; genus Indri; species Indri indri. The sequence goes on along the minus strand of RJWJ010006336.1, from coordinate 32,875 downwards.
CCCCAACTCAAACCCCCCAACCTTTGGATCATTCTGCCTTTCTCAGCTTCACCCTGTGGAAGTGGCCAGCCTAGGTAATGCAGTCCAACCTAGGCCGATACATCTTTTGGCTACCTGATTGGTAGTGCAGTTAACCTGTGCGAGTTACACAAGTCAGTTGCCTTAGTTGAGTTCTTTGCAGAACAGGTGAACCAGCCTCGGAAACTGACAGTGATCATTCTCTTCCTTCCCTGCCACAGTAGTGAGGGGAAGAAAAAAAAGCAATAAAATTCAACTCATATGCCCCTAAAATCACAAGTATCGATATAATTTAAAAACTGGGAAGGAATCCCAAACCTCCTTTCCCTCCCCATAAAAAATTTTTTTGGAAGCTCTTCAAAGTGAAGTGAGAATGAAGTATGGAAATATATACCATCACACCTGGAAAGACAAATTTATTGTTGCCAATCTCATTAAATGTGAGAAGCAGGAGTGAAAGATACAGCCCGTGATCGCACGCCCCTCTCCTCCTGCACACCTTTGCAAACTCACGTTCAGAAGAGAGTCGCCCCGCTCCGTGCGATACCGCCAACTTGACTCCCTTGAGCACCAACCAAAAGTGTAGTTCATTTTTTCCCCCCCTTCAGTGTATTCTGCCACACCCCTTGGGTCCTCTCAAGTGCTCACCACCCTAAGTCCGAATGCTGTGCCAACAATCTTGGCAACTGTGTAAACTGATACAAAAGGCAGCACAAGCGTCCCCTGCCACTTAGAAGGTCCTGACTCATAAAGGCCAGGAAATGCAGGGTCTAGAAGAGGAGAGAGATGCAAGCCACTCCCTCTTTGCTAGTGATAAACCTTCCCCATCTGCTTTGTTTCCCGGTGGGCCAGGGGTCAGCAGCCTCTCTAGCCTTGAGAGCCAGCAGCGGCAGGGACTGGAGGGGGGTGGGGCTAAGCAATGACAGAGGTGCCACCAGCAAGCAACAGAGGAAGAGATGGAACAGAAAGCTGAAAAAAGGCAAGGGGTAGAGAAGAAAAAGAAGGAAGAACAAAGCGGTAGTGAGGGAGGGAGAGCAGGAGCCTCAGCCTCAAACCTCCTCCTCTCACCCTGCCCTCACCCATCTAGAACAACTTTAAAAACTGTAAAGCTTTGGGAAAATCGAAGTTTCCCTTGCTGTTATATTGGTATCAGTGTCATTATTATTGCCCACATTAAATAAGTTAATACTGGCAAAATACTTAGAAGAGTGCCTGGAACATTAGTAAACAATCAATAAATGTTAGCTGTTTTACGATTGCTACCAACAACCAATGGAGAAATTTCAGAACGCAATCAATAAGACATTTTATTGTTTGACCAGCTCATACTCAGTTGGGTTAATATATTCCTTCGAATTGACTGGATCTTTGGGCATTATGTAGACATAACCTCAAAGTCTCTCTACCATGCTCCATCTCTGTTTAAAAATTAAAAAAGAAAACAAGGTGTACAGTTCTCCACTTTGCCATTCTCTTCACTTGCTCATACTGAAACGATAGGTTCATTTTGCTTGGCTTTAAGAGGAGAAACTTAAATACAAAATGTCCAGCCCTGCACACAATATCAGTGGAGGTATTTAGTTTGAGGTGCCGGGTCCACTTTTGGCCTGCAGCCGTGGCCCTCACTGGCAAAGTTACAAAGATAATAACGGTGGCTTTTTAAGCATCTCACTTAAGCGGTGACCTCCATGCACAAAGGCACGGAAAAGAAGGGCTCACCTTATCTGAAGCTTTTGTTAGTAAATGTGCCAAATTGAGAGGCTAACTTAAAAACGATTTAGTGATATGAGGATCACGTGTGGTGTTGGGTGTGTGTATGTACGTATGCGTGTATGAGCACGTCAGTAAAGGGCCCGGGGCACCATTTGTGTTCCTACTTCTTTCCTGCCTCATTTTTAGTGAAGGAGGAATCAGACCCAGAGTAGTCCAATAACTTTCCAAAGTCACATGAGAAATGACAAAATTCCTGTCCAGGCCCCATACTCCTTGCAGTGAAGCAGTCTTAAAATAGCCACTGCAGATAAAGGAGAGGTGGCCTGGCTGGAAGTGGATATGATTCACAAAGAGAGAAATATCAGATGTTAATCATATTAAAGAGGATTTAGATGATGCTAAATGCAGCAGCTTGTTGGGGACCTCTTGATGCCAGCCACCCCTATTTGTGTCATTTTGGCCCTTGTGCTACGAGTAGGGGATTAAATGCCAACCAGGTAAGGTTTAAACAACCCTGCAAACCCTAATGCGCACTTTAAGGATTTGTTCTCTTGAGTATGTTATGCAGCAAAAATGCAGAAATTATCACATGAATCTTGGACAAGTCTTTTACGAAGGTTGTTGTATGCTGCTAAGTGAATATTTGCCCCAAAATAATGTAAATACTTCATTAGCACAAAGTAGCAGTCTCTTAGCTTAAGGTTTACAGCAATAGACTTATCAAAAGGGTGGGGGAGAAATGAAAGCCCTTAATAAGATTTCTTTAAAATGTTTAGCCATAATCATATTCTTCAGCTTTAGAAGAAATCTGCTAGTGTTCTGTCAATACAGTGAACCAGGGCTCTGTTACAATGGAGACTTTAAAAACAAGAGATTTTAAAATAGTGGAGCAGTACATGAAGAACCCCCATTTTAATGTGTTTGGCAAAAGAAAAAACTTCATCTATAACACGTTTGTCAAGAAATACATTGGTCTTGGAGAGCAGAGGTAAATTGGTAGCTTGCAGTATAACCACTCAAACTTCCAAAGAAAAACTACTGCTAAGCTTCCACATTCAGTTCTTTATAAGCCACCAACAGGTCTGCACTGCCAAGAACAGTGGGCAGAAGAGCCAAAAAGGAATGGGCAGAAAGGAGGCATACT
>RJWJ010006336.1:0-25000 GCA_004363605.1 Indri indri | reverse complement strand
TGGAATGTTCTGCTATTGCGTTCTGGAAAGTTTCTGGACTACCTTGCCTGGACTGCTTCTCCCTGTCAATGCATGACTCTCTACTCATCAGCGTAAGCTCAGGGAATACAAATTCATTTATTACTAGGCAAAGAAAAAACATAATTAGGAAAGTTAAAAATGTATAATTCATTCCTAAAATAAAAGAGAAATGACTTCTGGTAATTTTCTGCTTTGCATTATATGTCCTACTGTTTCCCCTCCATTAGAGTGGATAATTGGTATTTAACCAGACTCACGTATACTTTAACAGCCTTCTCTCCCAGTATGGATGAGGTATGGATAGAGTCTATCATCTGAATATTAGTGCTTTTTAAAGTAAAAAATTCACCCAGGTATTTAATTGTCATGCATACAGAGTCAGTAGTTATTTCCAAAGTTGAAGTTCTAGATGCATTCTAGAGAAAGGGGAACAGTTTCTCATTGGTTTCTACTGCACAGGATTTATAAAGCTGCAGATCAATAATCTACCCCATTTTCTCTCCCCCCATCACACGTGTGCAGGCACATGCACAAAACATGAATGTGTCTAATATTGACATCCGGGTAGTGTTGCTGCCTCAGAGCGGCTGCTGCTCTCCACCACCCAGGTGGCTGCGTTTCAGTGGTGGGTTAGTGATCCCTAACCATGCATTTTGTAAAGCTCTGTGGCCTCTTTCTAGATGAAAGGTGCTACATAAATAATACAGGGTACTGTCATCATTATATCACAACACTGCAGATCATTGCCCTAAAAGGCATGAAGGGGGTAGCGTGGACCTCTACATACACACACACATACACACATGCACACACATGTGCACACAATAACCTTTTTCTCCCTTTCCTCCAGGTGCCCCTCTTGGAACTAAAGTGTTTGGAAGATTCCCTGGAAGACAAACTTTGCCAGGTTCTACCAGGCTCTAGAAGCTGGCCAGTCCTCAACCAGTTGACAAATTCCCTTCAATTTGCCTGTTGGAGACTGTCCCCCCGCAAAGCTCAAACCCTTTTCTTGGCCTACTGCGTCACTCAGCCTTTTTTGTGCTTAATGATTCTTAACCAGCCATTCAAGTTCCTGACTTTCTCTGCCTCCCCATCTTGCCCAGTTTGCTGGCACTGAATGAGGAGAAAACATGCCTTCCACTTAAGGAGCACAGCCAGGGATGGAGGAAGAGAAAGGCTGAAGTTGATACACAATTCAAAAGCAAACAGGAGGGAAAACAGAACTTTTCTTATAAGGCCAAATAAAACATCAGTGAAGGAAACTGAAATGAGTTGGCCTGCAAAATGGGGCCACGGAAGCCACTTGGACACGCAGCACAAAACAAGCTGCGTGCAGGGAGCGGTGGAACAGCAAGCATGTGTTGGCAGCCTGTGAGTTCTCAGTGGCAGAAATAAGAACTTGTACATATGGGGGTGGGCAGGGGAGGGGTGGGGGAAAAACACCCAACCCTAATAAACTAATCTCGGCTAATGTAGTGTTTATCAAGTTCCTTGGATAATGATACCATGTGTGTCATTATCATCATCAAAACCCAATCTATGTTTTAAAAAGTTACAGATGATTAACACAACATCAAGTTGATGCAAACAATTACTTAAAACCCACACACAGACACAGACACGCACACACACACACACATACACAGAGAACCAGGAGGTCCCCATATTCTCTAGAATGAAGGAGGCTGCAGCTGTAGGCCGACAGCTTTCATATCCTCATTTGAATAATGTGTCCTGAATCTGTCACTTTATTCATTCTCCTTATGCTCAGTGTACTCCACATCAACAACAAATTAAGTTGTAAATAAGAGACAATCATCACTTTTGTTTTTAAGCAGCTACTGCATAGAGAATTTCAATGTACGCTCCTTTTCGGCAGGGGGAAAAAGAGGTGCTAGAGTTTGCTTTCATAAGCACAAATATGGGGAAACCAACAGAAACAAAAACAGAAACAGTTTACTGTTGCTGAAGGCAGAGAAAAAAAAAAAACATTCTCTAAAGCACATCCATCGATTACAAGCCAAAATTTCTTCCAAGAAACTACTCAAACATATAAAGACAGAGGCTAAGTTTTCCGGACTATATTAGAAACCCATGTGACTTATTAATACCAGTCGTTCAGTCTTAATACACAAGTGGCATCTTTGCTTAACACACCTTTAGACAAAAAGACAAGTGCATTAAATCAATTACGACACAGGTGTATGAATAAACTGATTCCACATTCATCTCCATTAACTTCTGGGAGTTCGAGTCACCACCACGTGCACAGAAAATGAAGAAATTAATAATAAAAAATGGCCCTACCTTGACGTCGGAGAAGTAGGTCTTCAACATATTGGAGCTGGGATAACGGGTGTAAAAAAACATGAGCTTTGCTTTTTTCAAATGATTGGGTGACAATCCTTCCTGCATGTAGGATGCAATTGGTTAAGGAAAAAAAAAATCCTGTAAGCACAAGAACTACCACCTCCCTGATTCTGCCCCACCTCCAGAGGGTCTGGAGGCCCACCAAGCAGCTGTGGGAACACTAGAAGGTATAGGGCACTGACTATGGAACCCGTTGCTAACTTGCTGTTGTTTGACCCAAGTGACCATTGCCTGTCAGAAACTGCCAAATGCGATGGTGAGGGTGCACGATGGACTTGGCTGCTCCATGGTGAGGATGGCAAAACATTCCCTTTGTTTCAGGTCAGTAGGCTATGTATACGTTCACTTGTTGCTAAGGAGACAAATGCACCCAACATGTACCGCGCAACTCTTGTCGTAAGAGTTTTATTTTTCTTCTTCGCAATTACGGTTCTGTTTGTTCTTCTCTCTACACTCTGCAGTTTACATCAAATTATTATACTAATGTACGTGAAAATATAAAATGCATTATTTTGAACACCGTTACGCAAGTTTCACGTTTTACCTTTTAGTGCTAATCTAATGGAGCATCTTGACTCACTTTCTTCTTATCGTATTATATCCTTTTAATTGTTTCCTTTTAAATAATAGCTGAAACTTGGGAGGGGTAGTTTTGGCACAGAGAGAACGGGGGGCGGGTGGGGGGGGGGGGCTGTCGCTTTTGTTAAAGCAACGGTCCAAAACCAAATACGATTTGCCTGTCCTGGATTTATAGTTAACTCCTTTGAGAGTGACACAGTAGTTGGGGCTAACAAATCAATAAATGTGGGTTAGCGGATCAATAAATGGCCACTTACCCCAAATAAGAAGGCCTATTTATCTGGAAACATCATTACCTTTTAGATCTGTAAACAGCAGCAACTAAAACAGTTCCCAAGAGAACGTGAAGCTAACCATAACAATCCAAGCTTCCTGATTCTCCCCCAGATTCTTGGCACTCCTCAGCAGACTCAGAGCTGGGATGGCTCTGGTCACATCTGTGCCGCAGCCTGGCCCTGCCATTTCCTCAGCAAATTAATGGCTTTATAATTTATCAGAAATGAAGATGCACGTGGAGAAAATCAATGTGGTCCCCCACAAGGTCAATTAAGGGTCCTTCCTAGAAGCTTCTCTAAGGATTTTCTCTTAAAAGAGAGTCTGGGAAAAATAAGGAGGAAAAAAAAAGAAAAGAAAATGGGCACGTGTGCACAAACACACGCGCGCGCGCGCGCACACACACACACACACACACACACAACCCCTTAACTACCCAGCAAAAATTTCGCACCTGACCAAGAAAGGTAAAATAAACACCGACATTTAGAAAAGGTAAAGGTTTCCAAATGACCTTCATCAAGCACAGCGTGACTAATCTTGAGGATGGAGGGAAACCAGAAAGTTACTAGAGAAGCATAATCAAATTAATATTGATAAGCTCTCGACTCCTTATAACGGGGTATTTAACCAAATATTCTGCTGACAATGTGTTCAATGAACATTCCTTTTAATATCCCATTCAATTTTAAAACGATCACCTTGGTTCGTAAACAGAAAAGTTAAGAATTGTGGTTTTTCGTGGTTTTTTTTTTTTTCCTACTGAAAATAAACACTAAAGAAAGAAATTTTGATTTTATATCTGTAAGCCAAAGCAGCTCAACTGAACTTGTGTTTTTGTTTGAGATCCTTAATGATTACAAAGACGATAATTTATGACTGACATATTTCTTGTGCCAAGGAAAGAGCTGAAAGGCCCTCCAGTAACCTCCATTAGACGGACAGAGAAGCCTAAAGGAGCCGGCACACTGCAGGACCATCTGTCCAAATGGATAAGTGAAATAATAGTTGCAAGCTGTCTCCTATTGCCTTGTGATAAGAGTTTTAGGGAAGTCCGAACTTGGACAAACATTCTCAGATCTGAGTTCTAATCTTTTCTTTCAGATGGCGACATTAAAACAACTTCACCCATTGCATTATAAGTCCCAAATCTTTTAATATTTGGTCTCATACGAAACACGAATTGTTTTGCTGTATTTCTCAGATAAGCCTAGAGCTACCAAAACTTCCTGAAGCCTTCAATACGCCTAAATTATGTTGAGATATTTTAGTTCTTCTTATTTTTAAAAAAGTAAACTATCCGTTTTATTTTCATCAGGATTTAGAGGCTTTTTATTTAATGAAAAATGACTCTAATTCATATTTCTCGAGTCCGTTTTTGCTTTAAAATGTTTCCTGTTGGTAATACTTGGAATTGATCAGTTGAAATGGGAACACAGAATTAATCTCTATCTCCTGCCCATTGTGTAATTAAGATAAAATTCCCATAAAATATATGTTTCTAATAAACTATTAAAAATAGCTAATGAAATATTTAAAAGCCAACAGTTAGATAATCCTTTTTTTCCTCCTCAAAATAAATCTGAACTGACCAATTGGTTAATTTCCCTTTTAAGTGCTTGTGCTGAAAAGCAACTGTTCTTCCAAGAAAGCACTAGCTGTTTCCAGGATACTTACACACGCACAATGACTCATGATGGAATAGATTCAGTAAACATACAGCTGTACTGAACACGAGCTAAGCTCCATTCAAGGCCAGGAAAGAAAATGAGCACAAATAAATATTAAGGAGGTAAAGGGGGGGTGGGGCGAGGGGGGATGGAACGCAAACAAGATCTGTCCCGGCAGTCCATGTGGCTTTGCCTCAATTCTCTTAGCCATAGCTTTGTGAAGACAGATGACATTCAATTCTATGTATAATGCAAAATAGACAATAACTGCTGAAACTTGAGACAGCTGCCAGGTGTAAAAAAAAAAAAAAAAAAAAAAAAAAAAAAAAAAAAAAAAAAAAAAAAAAAAAAAAAAAAAAAAAAAAAAAAAAAAAAAAAAAAAAAAAAAAAAAAAAAAAAAAAAGCAAAAGAAAAAGAAAAAAAAAAAAAAGAAAAGATGATAAATCCATAAATTAATGAAAGACATCTGCTCGGGAATATAAAAGATCAGAGAAGCGGGGTACTGCAGCTGAACCCAAAGCAGTGTTCAAACAACCTGAGAATCTAAGTGTTGTCTGTTTACCAAGCACGATATAACCTTACCTAAACAGCAGCCGTGGGAGGAGCCGCGGAGGCAGCAAAAAGGCAAATGGGAGAATAATAGGCGGTGAAGCCTGGGGAAGAAAATTCTTTTCTTCCAACTGAACTCTGGGTTGTGGCTGGAGATTTTACACGCTGCAGTTCGAAGCAAATGGAGAGACTGCTTACTTTTTCTAAGACACTTGAAACCTAAAGAGTTTTAGTTTCTTATTCTCTGATCTGCTGTATTTCAAAGAGGTTTCCCCCCTAGAAACTCACAATGGGGAGAAAAGATCTAAACTCATTCACATAATGATAGCGACAGAGTAAGTCGTTACTTCACTAAGAAGTTCAACATAATCAGAGGGACATGTAGTGTATGGAAATCTTTTTTTTTTTTTAATTTCCTTATTTTATAATCTTTTCCGGGGTGGGAGGGAGTAGGAGCCCAGAATCTTCCAGTCTTTATATGTTTCAGTATAGCTAATATAATTGCTATGGCCCCACAAGAATTCTAGAAGATCAACTTCTGTGGATTGTTTTACATTTAGAAATGCATTTTTAATCCGTGTTTTCCGGTTGGATTTTAATTTCAAATTACTAAACAATTTTCCTTTCTAAACGTCAAGTCTTTTAAACATTTCCGTGCAAGTCGAGAAGGGAAAGCCGGCTGTCACAAAGAACAGGCTCGATTTCTTCACCTGCACATCTTAACGGCTTATAATACTACTGTTGTGCTTTAATTGGGTCCATGCAAATATTTGAGGCCTACACAAGGGTATTTTTCTTGAGATGCAAAGAGGATGAATGACAAGGAACATCATGAGGAAAAGCAATTGGCTGGCTGTTTCTTTGGGAATTTGAATAAAACTTAATATTTGATTAAATGGATTCATTTGCAAAGATACTGGACACATTTTTTATATCCAAGACATGAGTGAGCCCTTGGAGCAGGTGCACTGACATTCATTTGGACATGCAGACACGAACTGTTTCCTTTCCACTAGAAAGGCTAATGTGGTAGTGTGTTCTATCCTATAGAACATATGTGTTTAATGTGCTGAACTTAGAATGGATTTATCTGATAAGCTTGTGTCCTTAATAGTTGAGTTTTTATCTTGGCTGCTTTGTTCGAAAATACAGATGATACCCTTTGGAGGAGGAAAGGATTGTTCTTTAAGAATTAAATTATTTGTAACAATTTGGAAAGCCATGAACTAAAAATAAAAAAACATAATAATGGCAATCACGGTGGCACCATTTCATCCCATTTCTACCCATTTCTATTGATCTCTTCAAGCAATAACTGTGCATAATGGTTCTGTATCCCTAAAACTAAAGTAGTCGCTCACTGTGATTCCCAGAGATTTCTTTCAGGAAAAAGCTTGAGAATATTGCCTGTACACCATCAGGTGAATCGAGGGAAGAACTCATTGCCATACAGAGATAGAGACAGGAGAAAAGTGGGCCCAACCTCCCCCCAAAGACTCAGATCCTCACTGAGTGAACAGCAGAAGAAGTTCTTTGCTTATGTTCTTTGCCCAAGAAATAATATATCAATGAGATAAATGGTTAAAAGTGCAATGTGTTAGAGGGGAAAGAGGTAGAACCAGAGCATAGAAGGCCAAAAGGTGGAAAATGTAACCATTAATTACAAGATGCCAAAATTATTTAGCTATATGAAAGAAATAACTCTAGGTGTAAACAACTAATATTTCATATGAACTTGGTGTTTTTCAGCTGTCACTGTTCTACAGAATCGTGTACTGGTTGACAGGAGACAGGAGAAGTTATTGCTCTGAAGAAGCAGCAGCAGCTATATTTTCTTTAAAGCCTTTGATACATATAGAAATAAAAGAGACTTCTTTCAATTCAAATCCTCAAAATTCCTCAGAGGATTTAGAGAGGGTGAGATAATGAACATAGCCAACACCTAAAGCAATCTAAAAGACTTTTTTCCTAGAAGACCAAATTTACTTTTAAAAAAAAGTATAGCCATAATTATAATTAACTGGTTATAATAAAAAATCTAATTAAAAAACCATAAACTGGCACCTTGAGCTGAAGAGTTTAGTATGGACTTATAGAACTTTGAAACCTGGCTTCAAATGTTCACCAAAATGGGCATGCATGTTGCTTCACTTTGCACGCGTGCGTGTGTGTGTGTGTGTGTGTGTGCGCGCGAGAGTGTGTGTGTGTTTGGGAAGAGGGACAGAGAGAGAGAGAAACAACCCACTATCACTATTACTTGTTTGAAAAAGAAGTTAAGGCATCTCCGAGGTGCAACGGTTCTTATCTCTAGACATTAGCCTGACATGAACCTCCAAACATGCTTTTGCTAAAAGGGTAAAAAAAAACCATTCAGGTCATTGTGTCTTCTCACTTAGCCTTTCTCATCATCAATATCTACATTCCAATCATTCTGACCAATATTTATTACTTGCTTCTAATGAGTGAGGCTGGAGCTGGGTGCAGCTTTGATTCATGACTGGTGGACTGAATTTTAGATCTTTTAAATGCAGAAGTTAAATCAACCACCAAGCTAGGTCTCAATTTCTATTTACATATCTAAATCTCCAACATCCTTCTCTTCTTCCTCACCATGGAAAGAGACTCCATGTTTAATTGCCCAAGTTAAACTTCATGCTTGTGGCTCTGGTTCACCTCGTCAGAAATCTTCACTACTATCCAGAGAGCTGGCTCCAAGTATGATCTCCACTAACTGGGAAAACACATTTCCACCATAGCTGGGACTTTTGCGCTTACGTGGCAGCCTCTGGAGTGGGCTTAGATATGAAAATGTCAATCTCTAGTCATCAAGACCATTGCTCAAAATCCTCAATTTAGTAACAGCCAACTTAATTGCTAAATTTTATATCCATCTGGTAATTTATTATACAAGAAACATGCCTCCACCTGCCCCCAAATGCTACTGTTCTACTACCCCCAAAGAGCCATGACTACAAGATTTTTAAAAATTTACTGAAAAGACCAACGTACAGAGAAAAAAAAAAAAATCATCAGTTAAAAAGAGCTGGAGTTCAGAATAGGTCTAATAAAAAATATAACTGGCATCTCTACATAAAAGTCAGGTTCAGAATTTAAAAGAGTCACAAAAAGATAGCCATTTTTAAGTTGAATACAGCTGAGTTTTATGTCTAATTGTGCTCTCTCGCTTTCCAAAATAATTTGCTTTGTGTATGTTAGGGCAAAAGATTTCTGTGTATGGCTGAGCAGAGGTTAATCATGCATAGAGGCAGCTGCACCAGCCCCAAAGAGCAGACCTTGGGTGAACCAGAGAGAGACCGATGCTGTCTGAATAAATCAGTACCTGTATATTTCCTTAAAAAAAAAGTCTCACTTAAAGATTAAAGAGAGAATCTAACTTCCTATACACATCCGTTTTTCTCCCATAAATAAAGTGCTCTTCATAAGATTTCATTGGGCCTTATTTAAATGGACCAGGAGCCTTGCAGATGGTTTAAAGTAAGAATCCTTGTTATGGGATCTTAGGGATCTGAAAACTGACTTTGCTCTTTATTCCATTACAAAACTTACCATCGTTAAAAAACATCTGAGAGAATTCAATCAATATTTACAATGAGATTTTTTTTTTCCCATCTCTGAATCTACTCTTAAAAAAAACTGAGAGAAAGAGATAAGAAGACAATATAGGAAGAACAGCAAAGAAAAAAAAACCTCACAAAAACCAAAAAACAACCCCCCCCCCCCCAAAATCAAAAAACACCACTGCTGAAAAAGCACATATTGAATACCAGGCCCCTTGAGGCAATGAACAACTTGTGAAGTTGCAAAGATGTTGGTTTAGGTTCAGGCTTTTTCTGCAATCGGGAATGCCACAGGCATGCTGATGAAAGTCTATCCCATCGAATAACAGGAAAGATTGAACTCTTAAGAACACACTAATCTACGTTGTTCTAGATACTGTGTAAACCTAACCTTTCGGGAAACCTTTTTTTGGTTTTTGTTGTGTTTCTTCCCCGAGGGGAAAAATCAAAGGATATTGCACTTCCCGAATAGGGTGAGATTTCGGACATGTCTTGAAGCTCGCCGCACTCGGACTTTATGAGCGACAAGGAGAGCCCTTCGGCGGTGCTGGGTGGGTGTGCTGGTGAACAAGGGTGGTGGCTCAGGTGGTGAGATGACATCTTGGTCCTCAGACTCGTCGTATCCCTAGTTAAGTCTAAGGATTCGGGAGAGGCTCTGTCTTTTCCAGAGAAGGAGCCGGAGGGAGCACCTAACGGACTCTGAAATGGGTAGGCCACCAGGGGCAGGGGGAAGGGGTGGCGGAAGGTGGACGTGGTGAAGCCTGCGGTGGCGGAGAGAGGCGACTGGTGCAGGGGCTGGTGGTGGCCGCCGGCGGCGGGGCCGGAGGCGGACTGGTCGGAGGAGTTCTTGCGGACAACCAAGGGCAGCGCTTCCGTCTGGTCCGCGGAACTGGGCATCTGCACGTTGCCGAAGGTGTCCAGGGGGTTCGGAATGATGACGTCGCCAAAGCACTGCAGGCGCTGGTTGGCGGTGTGGAAATTGTGGTTGTCCCCGTTGACGGCGAATCTGGCCTGGGGGATCTGGAGAGGCGGGAAGACCTGAGGAACCTGGCGGGAGGGCTTGGCCGCAAAGACTTTGACCACAGTGTCCACGACCTGCGACATGGCAGTGTTCAGTTCCTGCTTCAGGGTCTCGGCCAGGTGTTTGCCTTCCGGCTGCAAGGAGTTCGGCCCGTGGTCCCTTTCCTTGTTGCTGCCTTCGCGCTTCGGCTTGTTCTCGGCCATCTCCTGCTCCCTGATGAGGGCGCGGGCGCGGTCGATGAACTGGCCCGGGTCCAGCTCGCACATCTCGTTGTCCGACCTCCCGACAGAGTCCTGGGCCCTGGCATCCATGATCTCCGAGCGCATGCTGTCTTCAGACAGGTTACCGTCTTCATCATTTTCCGAATCGGTGCTGTCATAGATCTGGTAGAACTTCTCCTGCAGCTGGCGCAGCTGTTTCTGCATGTCCTCCAGCTGCTGTTTCAGCTGTCGGCGCTCCTCTCGCTTCTGTTCTTTTCGGGCTGAAACCAGCTGCTGGAAACTCTGCTGCTGCTGCTGGGGCAGCTTCTGCTTGCGTTTGTTTTCTCTGTAACTTTCTCGGGGACTCACAGACTGCGGGGCCATCTCTCTTTCATTTTCATTGCCCCTTAACGCCACACTGGGGGAATGGCTCATACCCCGAATTATATTCTCAACCCGGGCGCGCTTTGCTCTCAGGTGCTCGTCACATAAGCGATCCATATCAAACTGGCTCATAGTAGGCCTGCCAAAAGGGGAAAGACACTCTGGGGGGCTGTCTCTCGAAGAGTTGCTGCATATATCCTCCTGATGTACCTCGGAGCCTGTACTAGAGAGGCCGCTGGCTTGGAAACTGGGCTCCGTGCCACCATTTTTGTTCATGTTATTTTTCAACAGCTGGGAAATTATGGTTGCTCCTGGAAAAGGCATCATGGCATCTTCATACGAGTTCGCCCTCTTCAGCAGCTTGCGGAGTACATTTGACTTTTCCCCATCTGCATGCTGCACCACTGAATACTCAACATCCTGCTCAGAACCTTGGGGATTCATGGCACTAAAAAACGTTGCTCTTGCCTTAGCAAAAAATGCAGATGCTGTCCCTACCGTCCTTTTCACTCCAATGTCAACTCTTCTCCTCTTGGTTTGCCGGCTTAAGAGGGCTGTGCTGTCATGGTCAGGCATCACTGGACGGTTATTGTGCCATCTTCAAAAGCTCGTCAGCTGGGCACAGCTCAAGAATCCCGGGACCCTGGCCAACAGAACAAAAGGACTGATGAATCATTTTCTTTAAATTTCTCCAAATTTCCTGACCTCAATCCTGAATCAAATGCAAAATGCATAGGCTCTGGGATTTATGGCACATTACAATTATTGCAATTTATTATGCACTCTGCTTGAAATGAAACATTTTTAAATATTTCTGCTCCACTGGTTTAAGATGGATTAAGATTAAAAAAAAAAAAAAAGCAAAAACTGCTTAAGCACCAGTAATATGATTCTCTTTCACAAATGCCTAAAATGATACTGTTTATCTTCAGAAGAAACAGTAGATTATAAGAACACAGCCTCTGACAACCAATTGATTAAATTTTGGGCATTGAGATTCACGTTGTAAAAGAAGATGAAAGTGGTCTATACTTAAGAAATAAGGTTACATTTTGAGGCTGTGTGAAATTTGGATGAAAAATTCCATTTCTGCATTAAAATTGTGGTTTTAATGCTATTAAAGGAAACGCACTCTAAAATAAATGCAAATATTTAACACGCACCCTTTATTACTGAATTTTAAAATATTTTCGTCATACGTAAAATGGGAAGAACACCCCAATCAGCATCTTTCAAACATAAATAGTCAGTTTCTCATTGAAATAGATGCACAAATACTCATTTTACGAGTCTGTTTATTTAGCATACTTATGCATTTTTTATTAGTGAAATTGTATATGAAGATGTTATCTGTGGCTATATCTTAATATAACTATAAGAATATTTATAAATGTTCACAATGTCCTTCTGATGACTTAAATTATTATAAAGTTGGATTCACTGCAAAAGAAGGATGTTATCACATTTTAGAAATCAATGTGTGGAACAATAAATTATTGAACTAGGCAAGGATAAATATATCTCCAGGATTAGTTTTGTTCTGTTAAAAATCTGCCAAAACAATACTTCAAATGCCCAAAGAAACTCTTTAAAATACACCATTTGTGAATCTTATTTCCTATGCCAAATTAAAGAAAAAAAATAAAAAGACTGAGAGAAGATACATAAATAAGAAAGAAAATGAAATCAATCAAACATGTGAGAAAGGGAAATACCTTCTTTGTATATGAACTTCCATTGTTTCTTGGGAACACAATATAAAAAGAGAACATCCTTCCTTGCATTTTATAAAGGACACTTGACATATTGTGTGACTTATTAACTAAGTGATGCTAATGCCCAATTTTGTACACATATAAGATGTCACATCTTTTTGTTTACAATTAACATTTTATGAAGAAAATAAAAACAATTTTTTCATGCTGGGTTTATCTAATATTAAACTTCACGTTTGCTTAACAGAGCACATCTTCACAATAACAGGGTCTATTGCCAAAGGCAGCGTGCAGAGTGTTTGGAACAGCTCCCATCTCTTTCGGTTCACCTGTAAAAACATCTACGTGCTCCCTAGGACTGCATCTGTGGCTAGTTTTAAAGAATGACTATCCATGCAAATAGGCATAATTTCAGCATGAAATAACCTGTAAAAATCAAGAAAATGTTCAATGCTTAGATGGAGACAATACGTATTTTTTTTTTAAGTGACAAAGATTTCATCATGCAGTCTTTGCTCCTGGTTTCTGTATGAAGATAAAACATTTTAAAAGAACCAGCTTTAGGGTATCATGAAAGCAAGATGATGCTTCTTTATATATATACATATATATATATATATATATTTGGTATGCTTGAGGTTGAAATACTTTTTTTATGCTTCAGGATAAAATTTCCTGAACTTGGAATGGAGACAGAGATCTCACTAACTTCAATATTGGCTTCAAAATTGAATTCAGAATGATTGAGACCCCCTCACACACTGATAATAAAATTGGTTTCAGGAATACAAAAATGCAGTGATGAATATTACGCTAATACACTAGATCTGATAAATCAGGTTAGCTGTCAGGTGCGAGAAAGAACAAGGAGAGATTGAGAGGAACAAGAAAAAGGATTAATCATCCCAAAGCTCCATCAATCACAGAAATGTTTGCATATAAGGGGGGGCGTTACGAGGAAGACTTTTTGTTTGTATATCAGCTTTCCAAAAATTGAGTTCTTTGCCATTATTGGAGAATTTTACCTCTTTTCTTTTTGTGTGCAAATCCTTTTCTCTTTAATGTCACCTGCAAAGCACACAGATCTCCAATTAAAATGTTGAGCAAACTTTCTGCAGTATTTTTTCTTCCCCTGTTAACCTTAACACCCAAACAGGACTTTCCTCCTGCCATCCTTGCTTGCTATGGGAAGAGCACCTCTGCAACAGAGGCTCAGAAAGGACACACTGGCGTAGTTGACGAGTACAAGGTCATCCCCAGGCATCCTTCCTTTTCCAACTGCCATTTACCTCTGCGTCAACTGCACTTCCTCTCATCTAGCCTAGGTATCAACAGCTGCATCCCTGCCTCATGCTGGAGCCAAGAGGAGGGCTGTGCTCTTCCTAAGGTGGAAAGAAATGATACTTTCATATTCAGTGGAGAATAAGCGTTAATTAAACATGCTTGTGGGGGTCTGTTAAGAACAAGATATCTTATAACCCCCTCTGTATTCACCGAACTGAATTGATTTTTTGCAGTTCTCTTCTAATCAGTCAACATTTTTAGATTAAATGATTTGTTTTCTGTTTGGGGCTAAAATAATTTAAATACTTTTAGATCTTGTAAAATGTCTGGCTGAAACATAACAGAGGACAAGACAAGTGGGAACAATAAGAAAAATTATAGAGGCCAGAAAAATAAGGCATTATATTGATAGGCACAAATAAGCAAATTTCTCCATCTAGCTTTTAGACCTACGTTTAAGAAATAAAGGAAGAGTGTTAATACACACTGGGAGCATAACCCATGGAGATTATAGGCAAGATTAAATTATAATAACTGGTTGACACAGTACTTTATTAGCATCGTGTTTCACAAATAAGATATATACACTGCAGAAATATACACGAATATATTTACCACATAAGAAAATGCACTGCTACGTGACCATAATGTAGACTAAATCACTTGAAAACATTTTCCAAGCGCTTATATGATTTCCCAATTCAGAATTTAAAGGATGCTATGGAATGACTTTATCACAAATATTGTCCTGTCCATTAGGATTTTTAAAAACTCCTTTATTTCCCAACATGGGTACTAAGCCATAATGTTTCAGCTACAATTATTATTGATTCTTATTATATTTTCATTTTAACATTAATTTTGAGTCTAATCAGGCAATATGAAGCTTTTCGATCAGCATTGGTCAACATCAATATCAACAAGGAATCAGAAAAACACTGACGTAGAATTTGAACCCAAATGTATTATTAGTCAGATACACACATATTCTATTTCTGCAGACTCCTCTTCAATTAGTGCAAAAGTCTATATAGAATTTTTTACCATTAAATATTTTATTGTACCAATGGGCACATAAACTACAGAAATGCTTTAATAATTTCTATACAATGCATATCTTAGCATAGCAGATTCCTCCTAGAAAAAGATACTACATGGACAAACATCCAGGTATAATCAAATCAGATTTTAACGACTCCAAAAGATTCTTCGTTAAAATCTGAATTATCCGACATTCTATTTAACATAGAAAGTCCTGAGGAAACTGATGACTTGAGGTTAGTAGAAAGGAATTTTCAGTAAAGCATTTCAAAGTAACACTTCAATATGCAGTAGAAAGTGGTTAAATGCTCCATTTTAATAAAGAAGTTATTTTGGGGAAGGGGATGCAACTTTTACTGCATCTATCTGGAGATTCTGGACAAAGAATTGTTTCATTATGGTAATTATACAGATAGTTCAGACAAATCTTTTATGAGACAGGGAGAGTGTAAGGTTGGCATGGTTTCCTGCTTGGATTATTTGGATGATCTATCTTTGTTAGGCTATCTTTATTCAAAGAAGTTGCTCAAGCCTACATTTGACTTATTTTAGAAAAAACTTCCTTGAATGGGCCTCTGATCTACTTGGGTCAACCTGGTTATGAGATCTCAATTGGAATATCATTAGTGAAGAATATTTCAAATCAATCTGAAAATAGCGCTTCAAAGGGGAAAAAATTCAGATGATTTGATTTAGGTGACCCCAAAATCAGTACACTATACACCTCACTGTATTCAGGAGTTCATTTCTGCTAATTATCAACTTTTCCTTCAGAGATATTTCTGCTTACTATCAGGTTAGGAAAACCTTTGATGTTATTTTGAAGAACTCACTTGACATAAGTTAATACTTCAATTAACTGAGATTGTAATAGTGTTTGTTAGGTTTTAAAATTTCCTGTCACAATAGAGTTCTCAAATTGTTTAAGATTTCATTTAAGACTATTCCATCCTGTGAAAAATTCTACACATTTTTTTTACCTGCAAAATGAACACAGAATATTTTCTGAGCCATGCCTAAAATACTAATTTCTACTTATTTAAAAAGTAATAATTCACCAAATTGGTAAATAAAAGAGATCAAGAAATCATCTTAAGAAAATACACTTACACTTTTCTCTTTTTGCAGAAAATTGAAATAGTCTCAATGTCCTTTGAGAATGCACTAGGAAATAAGGTTTGAAAAATTCCTTATGTATATATCCTTTCCAATTGATACAAGTACTTAGTTAAAACCCTATAATATGTCATGCACAATCCATTTTCATATTGTAATGAGTAACATTTTATCATTTCTTTTGTTAATCCTGAATCTAAAATTCTTATATTAATATTACAAATTTGAGACAATCCCTGAAATGATATAAGAAATTCATTTAAAAAGGCCTATTTGAGTTTTAAACCAAATAAAGAGGGGAAGTTTTTTCATAGTAAGTGTATGGCAACTTAGAGAATAAGCTAGCTCAGGTTTTAGGATTACATGTGCTGCTTATAGAGGGATGATGCTGGGAAATGAATAAAGTGAGAACAAAGATGAATGGTTTGTGTGCATGACTTTTTTTCCCCCACAAGGTGGTGATTAAACTAAATAGAATTCTGCATAATGGACACACAAAATATCAATAAGTGCCAAGCACAGATAACCCCTATGAAAAATAAAGCAAATGAACATAGCCATAGATGACATTTTAGTTAACCAAAGAACTTCAAAAGAATCCAAGGAAAGTACTGGGGGAAACTTTGCTATTAAGTGTAAAGAATAAATGACACATACTATCTCATTTTCGTGGAAACAATGACAACCACCCAAACAACAAAACCAACCAACAGAAACCATCCGCCATCTAACCTATTCCTGTGCAAGTCAGTTTAAACAAGTAGTCCATTTAAAGAAAATTTTCAAAGGCCAAGTTGTAAGAAGCCAGATACGGTGCTTACGTCGAATTTCCAACATCTTCCCTCGCACATCCAGCCACAGTCCTTAACTTCTTCTATTTTACCATTCTATAAACATGTCCATGTTGTAGCCCACGACAGGTTAACAGGAATACTCTTCCTTCCTTACCACACACAGCCCATTTCATTTTGAAAATACGCAGAAGTTCTTGCAAGAAACTCTTCGTAGAACTGACTGCCCTCATCTTGCATCAGATAGAAAAGCAGTTACCTTCTCATGGACTTGAGATTTTCCTTCTCCATCAAAGTCATATCTAGGACATTTGGCACACGTCTGGTACAACGACAGGCTCATTCTACTTTATGAAAGTATTTAACATATGACTTGAAAGAGTTTATGTACATACCTATTCTTTCTGAGCAAGGAGAAAGCATGCTGAAAAGATAAGCTTTAACAACAGTAACACTTTCAAACTGACTTTGGTATTCTTGGCAGTTACACATCACCCGTGGTTGTCCAAAGCAGCACACACACACACACACACACACACACAAAGGGCAGCTCTCTCTCTCTCTCTCCCTCCCTATCTTTGCCAAGCTCAGACCTGGGAGACAGGCATAAACTGGAGGGAAGCAAACGGAAAGTCAGCCTCCCTCCACCTGCTGCCTGGAGTGGGGGTGCTTTTGGCTGACTGGTAGACAGAAGCCTGGGACACAGCCTCAGGAGCAGCCTGCCAACATCCTTAAGAAAAATAAACAAACACATACCAACTTGCCCCCCACCCCCACCCAAAGAACTCACAGGGCAGGGCTCAAAACACAACAACAGCCCAATTCCCATTAGCTCAGACAATCCTATTAACCAGGACAACCATAAATTCATAAACCTCTACAACCCTCGAGCAAGCATTGTGGTCTGGAACTGTACAGACACACGCAGACACAGAGGAAATTTGCACCTGTCTTTCTTGACACAACACACCTGTCAGGCCCTGCCCATGCGCACTCTAATAGACTTCTGCCTACCTAGTTTAGGAAAGGAAATGATTTTTTTTTTTATAAGGGAGGGCATGGGTGGAAAAGGAGACAGAGTGAGAGAGAGAGAAAACAAGAGGAGAGACTCTTCTAGCCTTGACTTTGAGAGGAGGCCACCCTGTGCTTGCTCTGTTTTTATAAGCTCAAGGAGACAACACAGACCTTCTTGGAAAAATAAAAACAAGCAGGTGAGTTCCCAGCCTTCCCCCAGGCGGAGTAGGGTTCTGGGTTGCCAAGAACAGCAGTTTCACACTCCAACCTGCCTCCTTGGGCTATTTAAAACTATCGCCCGACCCCTCCTCCTAGCTCTGCTCTCTGTCTGCCTGGAGAGTCTCTCAACTTCCCAAGAAGCTGGAAGGGCCCGGAGACCTGGGAGTCTGTGGAAAGCTGCTCCCCCTTTACGACCCCCATCACTCACTCCACCAACGTGCAGTTTTAGCAGGAGGCGAAACTGGTTGCCGCACCAGAAGAGCCAACAACTTGCTAAACTGGACTTTGGGTGATGCCTGCCCCCCACTCCCGCCGCGTCCCCCTCCTGGTCTGCTCAGGCAAGAGAGCAGCTCTTCCCCCCTCTTCCCGCCCTCCTCGCTAGCCTTCCCAGGAACAATTACTCTCACCTCTCCTCTCCTCTCCTCTCCGCTCAGTCCTTCGAACTGGGGCAAAACGGTAGGTACCACCCAGACAAGACCAGACCGAAGCTGCCCAACACCGCCAGCGATTGCTGGGAGATTCCTCGCCTGCGGCGTCCGCTGCCCAAGAACACCCCTACCCCCCCCCCCGGAGCGCGACCCTCCGGTCCTCGCGATGCTTGGGCCCTGATCCCGGCACCACGCTAGCCCCCGAGGCTCCCGGTGCCGCCTTACCCGACTCCGCTTGACCCAGCCCCGGGTCCCCGAGCTCAGGAGAGGGGTGCCGCGCTCGCTTCCCGGGACCCATCACTCCACCGCGCCAACCCCGATTTCAGCATTTCGGCTCCGACAGCGTTTTGAGCGGAAAGTAACAGAGCGCCCCACATCCTCTCCTCCCCACTCCCGGCCCCTCCGCTGGGGTTAGAAAGGAGAAGTGAAAGGTATGCAAATGACAAGCAAATGGGAAGAGCCGGGAAGAAAGGCAGCTATAATAAACAAGACAAAGAGAAAGGACGTGAGACTAGCCCCGGAGTTTTCACCCGGGGGAGAAGGGAAGGATGAGGCTGGGCGGAAAGCGGGCATCTGGAGGAACAAAAAGCGACCCGGTCCCCCTCGCGGTCCCCTCTCCCGAGAAGAGAGGGCAAGAGAAAGAAGGAAAGGAAGCAAGCGCCTCCTCACACCCCAGAAACAGTACACAAAAGGTGACAAGATCAGCGACAAGTCCAGCGACATCAGCCTTCCCCCCGTCGCCAACACCACCCCCAGCCACCAGCAGGAAAGAGAAAGAAATAAAAGCCAAGCGGATCACTTACTCTCGGGAACTGCCTGGGAGGAGCGGAGCGCCGAGTTCCACTGAGGCTCCTGCTCGCAAACTGTTTAGAGGGCTATTTTATTAGGATTCATTTAAATAACACCATTTTTTCTCCTGGGGGGGGGGGGAAAATGTTTACACGGCTGTGAGTAATGGGAGGCTCTTTTCTCTGCTTCTCATTCAAGAACAAGCCAGTGCAAGTGATTCTGGAAAAGGGGAGGGACCGGCGAGGGGGAGACGGTACTTACGCGGTGCGGAGAGCGGTGGGACCGAGCCTCTCCTCTTTTTTTTTTTTTTTTTTTGCCGGCAGAGAGAGGAAAGAAAACACGCGCGCGCACACACGGTGGTATCTTGCGGGCGATGACTGTGATAATTGGACAAGGGACGGTGAGTCTGTGCGAGAGCGAGCGGGGCGAGCGGGAGAGGGGAGAGAGAGGAGGGCGGGGAGGGGACGGCAGAGGAGAGGAGAGAAGGGGCGAGGAGAGGAGAGAAGGGGAGGAAAAGAAAAGAGGAGCAGAGCGCAGACGAGGAGCGAAGCGAAGCGGAGAGGGAGCGGGCGGACCCGGCGAGAGCTCTTTTGCGCCGCTCCGCTTTCCCCGGCTGCGATGGTGTATGATTTCAGAGCGCTCCCTCAGCTGAGGGCTCCGCTCCACAACAAGATTTACTTTAAGACACAGCTGAAGGAAACAGGAAGACTGCACGTCACAGTCTGACTGACGTACCCGGCCGCGGCACCCAATCGCAATCGAGAGGCGCCTTCGGATTCAAGGGGGGATAGCGAGGCAAGAGAACTTGGGAGGAAAAAAAATATAAAAGGGGTGGGGGTGAGGGGCTGGGAAGAGAGGAGGGGAGAGGGGCCCCCGCGCTCCCCCTCACCGGCCTCCATCCCCGGCCCCCACCCCCACCCCAGCCCTGCCACTGCTGCGGGGCGACCGGATCGCCGCGCCGGGGCCGGAGCGAGCCATCTGCGGGCACTGTGCAAAGCGGGAGACGGCGCGAGCGGCGCCCGGCTCACGCTCGCTCTTCCAGGACGCAGGTCCTCTTTTTTTTTTTTTTTTTTTTTTTTTCTTTTCTCCTTTTTGCATTTCCCAGATACAGCTGATCGAGTTCGCCGAGTGGCCGAGCGAGTGAGCGCTCCTCGGACTTGGGTGGAGGAAGGCACGGAAAAGTATATGGGAGAAAAAGTGGGGGGTTTTAGGAGTGGGGGCGGCGTAGGAGGAGGGAGTGAGGGATCTGCAGATCACTCCACTTTTAAAACGATCCTGGGTAGTATCAAGAATACATGTCACCTTTGCTTCCTTTTAAAGGGGAGGAGGACAGTAAAATACAGGTAGGTTTGGTATTAAAATAATAGGTGCCAGAGGTTTCACACTGGGTCCGCTGCGTCTGATATCAGAAGATCAACATTGGCTGAGTCCCAGTCAATCTCCAGTCGAAATTATTAGGAAGAAGAATATTTACCCTTGGTTACCTCTAACAACATTATTTGGATTGCAGGTACATCAGCCTTTAAAAAATACGTTACAAACATTATCTCGCGATTACCCCTCAATAATTCACTCACCCCAGAATGGCCAAGGAAAGCGGTTCAATACAGGATTTACACAGTTTTGACGCCTGGGTAACAAACTTTAAAGTATTGGGGAAGAAATTTCAAACGCTTAAATCTCAGGCTCCAACGTAAAGCCATAGAGAATTCACTTTGGTTTGACATTTCTTGGATGAAAAATAACCGGCAAGATTTCTTTAGATAATGTGGCTCTTAAAGAGCTCCTTGGGCTTTGCAAGTTGCAAATGCTAAAGAGCGAGCCTCCAGCCGCTGCCAGAACGTCCCTTTCCCCGCACAGTAAACGGCTTTTAATAAAGCAGACGCGTTTATGACTTAAAGATCCTATAAAAGCTAGGACTTGCAAGAGCTGTGAAGCAGAAACGTTCATACATAGTCGATTAAACACTCATTTTTTAGGTGGGACGAGGACAAGTATTTTTTCGTGTGTCACTCAAATTTAATCAGATCAAAGGTTGAATCATGCTGTGTCGTGACAACAGGGTATTTATGAGATGTGTTACAAGTACACTGGCCAAACACTACCACCATCTTCTGGGAGACACACGCGCGCGCGCGCACACACACACACACACACACACACACACACACTCACTCCTTTCTAGGAAATTTACACTTTCAGCCTGAAATTTACCAAACTGTAAAGAGGATATTAAGTCTTCTCTTTGAGTAAGAATAGCGATGTTAGTATGTCGAGTCTATACTCCGTAGGAAACTTTTGGCATGGAATTCAAACATTGAAAAGAAGAAAAAAATTAGGCCGGCCAGGTTAGGTGTCGGCGATAAGAAAAGAGACTTGCGTGAGCACCCCCAGCCTTCTTTTCGCGCCCCTTTCGCCGCCCCCAGACGCTGCCCCCCCTCCCCATTACGAAAACAACACAGATGAGCACACTCGCACCTCCAACGACCGACTATTGTATCAAGTGTTCTAGTCGGGATGTGACAATTTAGGCTGGGGACAGAAATAATCTATCAACATGCCCATTAGTTACAGGAGGGAATAATGCTTCTATTGGTTGGGTCCCTTCGAGGTAAGCGGGTGTATTGAGCGGGGAAATTTGGGATCTGAAAATGGATCAAAGCTACTTCCTTTCTTCTTTTTCGTCCTAGTATTTTTCTTTAAGAATCTTAGCTTAGTGCATATAAGTTAGCGCCAGCCTACAGATAAACTGGTAGGAGTAAAGGATATATGCCCTCCACACCTTAAAACCATCTGCTCGGTTTGACATTTAAAAGAGAGGAGAGCAGAGGAGGAGGAGGAGAATGGGGGAGAAAGGAGGCAGGGACAGAGAAAAGGATTCAGACTCAGGAGAGAAATGGCTTGAACTTTAGCCCACAAGTTTGTGTCAATTGCACTTGGCGCTCGTATGCACGTTTTGCACACATCACGCCCGGAACTGGCGGCGGCGGGAAAAGTTCCCTGCGGACCCCAGTAAGTCCTTTATCACGCCGGGGGAAGGCAGGCCCGAGTCGAAGTCGAGGTAACCCGCTTGGCAAACAAGGAAGCTCCCCCACCCCCTGCCTCAGTGGCGGAGGCTCGCGGCTCGCGACGCTTTGCCGCGCTGTTCGCCGCCCCGCATTAGGGTGCAGGAGCGGCTTGTTGAAATAGGAGCGCGCGCGACGCTAGGCGAGCGAGCTCGGTTCCTAGTACAGCTCCGTGAGCTGCCTACGTGGAGCCCTGTCCTGTCCTCTACTGTCGGGGCGACGCGCAGGCCAGGCTCCTGGCAACCTCTCTTGCCAGAGCTGCGGTGCTCTCCCGGGTCTCGGGCGGCCCTGGAGCAAGGAATGAGGCCCGAGCCCCTATCTCGGGCGACTCCCGGTTTGTTTTCTGATAGGGGAGAAGCGATCAGTCAGCCTGGAGACGACAAGTCGCCTAGATGTTGGCTTCATCTCTGAAACGAGCGCCCAAGCCTGGGGTCAAGGCAAACCTTCCTTCTGCCCCATTGCCAGCACAACCCCAATGACTTAAAAGTTAACACAAGTTCTGACTGGTTTCCTAACCCTATCCGTGCAGGTTGCATTTACTTATTTATCTGAAGGGGGATCTGTGTGTTCTTAGTCAAACTTTTGTTATTACTCATGCGTCTGGTTCTGGGTTAAATACACTTCGCCTTGACATTTCCTTGGTGTGTTTTCCCCCTCCTGTTCTTCCTTCAAGCCGTTAAGTGGGGGTAGGAGGGAAGACTGTGCACAGGAGTCATTTAAAACCTTACAAACAACCGTTATCAGACCCTAAGCAAACCAATTCTGGGAATTTCAACCAGATCCAGTTGAGAGGCAAACTTGGGCGTGGATTTGGGAGAAGGATATCCAAGAACCTTCATGGTCACCTACCCAGCCAGCCACCCACCCACCACCATCACCATCCTGAAGAAGGGAAGAGAGAAAAACCAACCCCAGGGTGTAGGCCGGCCTGCTGCAGGCAGTTTAGAGGCAGACTGACTGATGGCCTCTCTCTCACTCTCATCCCCTGTGCCCAGTGTGAAGCCAAGCCCAACCTGGATTTGTTCTGAATGTGGGGGAAGTGAAATGCCACAAGATCTGTAGCAAGTAGCAGCTGCAGCGTTTTCTCTCCTGGGAACCCCACTGCTTAGAAGCCTCCCGAGTGATGTTTGTTTAACCAACAGCTTTCGAAGTAAACAGAAGCCAATCACTCCAAAGAAGTTGAAATACAACCCTTATAGGAATTTGGATCCAGGGGCGCTAGCAGAAAAAAACAATTTTTAAAGTAATAAAGCCCCGCCCCAAATAAGAATCCCCTACATTGCTTAAAGGAGCGCACAGAATTGTCATAAAAATATAAATTCATCGAAAGGACTTATTACAATAAGGTGACCTCGAAGAAAATCACTCTTCGCCCACAAACACACACCCGCGGGGATGAGGGGGTTGTCAGTGACCGAAGGGGCACGCTACTACTTGATTTTATGGAAGTGGGCAAAAACGATCAAAGGAAGGTACATTTCCTGCCCTGGAGTAGAAAAGAGTAGGCTGGGAGCTCTTCCTCGCCAACCCTGGCTTTGCCTCAGGCACCGAACTTTCCAATATCGAGATATTAACAGATGGTGGTGAGCACATGGAGGGCTGCTACTTACATAATCCAGCCACTCCGCCCGGCCGCGCAGAGCCGGCGAGGCGCCCGGCAGGCCGCGCGCGCACCTTCCGAGGGGTGCTGCTGCTCCTTGAATTAACTTGCCTTTCTCCCACCCCACCCGGCGCTTTGAGGGCTAGGATTTCGAGAGGCATTAATTTCAGGGGGGGAAAAAAATGCACTTCGATCTGGTTGTACTTTATCTCCTTCAATCCAAGGCAGTGAAGAAGCTGGAGACCCAAACGCAGAGAGAAGAGGAGAGGACGCCTTCGGGGAGGACGGGGTGCTCCCGCTCCGTATCTGGGGGGTGCTCAGAAGTGGAATTTGCGCTATTTGCATCTCCACCACCACCGCCACTTTGGTTCAGATCAGCATAGCTTGCGCTGTTACTAAACTACAAAGGCAGTGTTGGGCCGCAGCCCAAGGGGAGTAGGGTGGGGTGAGGGTGAGTGTGAGGGGACGCCTTTGCACGCGGGGGCGCAGTGGGCAAAGTTACGCAAAGCCTCTGGGCACCGCTACGCTCCCGAGCCCTTGCAGGTTTTTAAGCGCTCATTCCCGCTTGCGAGTAGTTCCTCTCGGCTGCGTGGCCGCCTGCCGCCTTCCCGCCCTCAACCACCTCTCGAGAGCCCGGGTTCCCCCTAGTGTGCCCGGTGCCTCCGCGTGTGCCGGGGCATGTGTGTTTGCTGAGCCTCCTGCCAGGCTGCGACTCGGTTTTGGAGCCGCCGACACCGGCGAGGAATAAGCCCGCCCGTGTTGGAAAAGTTTCGGGTTGGGCAGGAAGGCTGGGAGTCTCGTCTCTGGGCACTTGGCAGGAGCGGGGCTTCCTCGCCCGCGGCTTCCTCCGGGTGTCCTCCTCCCTCCCCTGCCCGCCCTTCCTCGCCTCGGCCCCGAGCTAGGTGTCGCGGCCTCTCGGCCCGGAGACGGCGAGTGCGAGATGCTGCTGCGGCAGCGGCGCCGCGCTCAGCGGAGGGCGCGCCCCTCTTGCCTGCGCAGCCCGTGGGGGTCCAGGACGCCCGGCCTGCTCGCCCTGTCCTTCTCCGCTCCGGCCCAGTGGCCCTTGCCTCTTCCCGGGCCGCCGCAGGGGCTGGAGCCCTGCTCCGCTAGCCTGGGCTCAGCGCACGCCCGGGCGCAGAGGGCAACCACCTGCTCCCCGCGCACCGCGGCGCGGGGAAACGTGGGACGCGGTCGGGGGATGTCTGCCGCCGCCAGGCCCGCGCTATCCCCGCGGCGTCCCCTCCCCCGCCGCCCGCCTGTTGCTGCAGCGGACAGCCAGTGGACCTGGCGGGG
>RJWJ010006335.1:0-62939 GCA_004363605.1 Indri indri | reverse complement strand
TTACATAGATATTTCCTGCTATTATGTTCCCATTTTGTTCATGAACATTGGAGGTCTTCAAAGTTAGAATGATCTGTCAAACATAATAATTGCATGCCTTTTATTAGCACCCTGAGGCCATCCTGAAGAAATCTAGGAACACTAGATCTATAAGTTAACAATTAGCTATTTGGGGTATATGAGAGACCAAAGCATAAATCCTATGTCCTAGGGGAGGCAGATGGGGCTCACTCCACACTCAGGCTCAATGCTGGGACAAAACAAGCACTGTTCCATTGGAACAGAGCACCTGGGCACAGTAGGTGATCTCCACGTGGTGGATATGCTGCTTTGAAGACCTCTCCAGGGGTTTTGCAAAGAAAAACAAAAATCCTGAGTACAATAGAATCAGATGGTTAAGAAGAAAGATAATACACGCTCTCTGCAACTATACAGGAAATAACCATAATATCCATCACAAATATTACTAAATAAAAGAAAAATAATTATTGACAATTATTGTGTGTTTATTCTGTATTTATAGTTGTGTGGTTGGAAACTTTCCAAGAATGGTGAAAACAAATATAAAATGTAAAACTGTAAAATCTCCTCTCCCACTTCCGTGTAGTTCACTTTCAGACAGGAAGGAAATTAATGAGGAAAAATCCTTACTTTAGAAACTTTTCCTCATATTGGTACCTTTAGTAATATGGATATCTCATCACATAATTGCCATGCATGCAGTTTACCTGCATGCCCTGATATAACTGTACCACATTTATTCTCCATTTCTCCCTTCGAAGGATCAAGTTGTGCTCTTAAGGACAGAGGTGCTATTGAAAGCCAAATGAGGGAACACCAGAAGGCTCCCTGACAGGTGAGCCCCTTCCAGGAGCAGACTCAGAATCATGAGTCCCACGTCCCATCCATCGTGATTCCTGTCGATAATGGGCCACCATGGGAATGACCTGAGCACCCTGACTCTCAACAGCCCTCACCTTTCACCTAATGTCTGCATAGAAGCAAACGTAAGAAGACCATTAAAGTAGCAAAAAGAATCTGAAAACATGAATCCTTTGCAGAAAAATGTGAATGAAAAGATGGAATAAAGCTTTTCACATTATCTGTACTAAGTACTTTATATGGATCATTTCATTTAATCCTGGAAAGAGCAGTGTTGAGTCCGACTACAGTGACCAGAAGATGAAGCCACTTTGACATTTCAACAGACCCCTGAGAGATTTATTGGGATGAAAACTTGGAGATATACTAACATGATGAATAGGAGGGAAAGGGACATCTTCTGTATGTGGCTTTAAAGTGATGAAATACTATGCAGAAATTAAACGCAAAGGTGGGGTTTTTTTGAAGAATTATAAGTAAAATTGGAAATATTCACCACATACTATCAAGGAGAATGTTGAACAAAGAACTGGTTTATATAATAAGTTCACAAATGTATATACATGTACATATTGACAAAAGAACAAAATGAAAGAAATTCTCCAAAGTTTAAAGAGTGGATGTCTCTGAAAGAATAGATGATTTGAATTTCTTCTTGGTATTTTCATGGATTTTATACATTGTAATGAAAATCTTCTATTACTTTCAAAAATATGTATACATAATAGATTCAATATTTTATAGATTTAGGCATTTAATTATGAAATTATTTACATAACAATATAAAATATAACTATATATAAGACAGACTTAAAATTGTTATAGATTTATACTTTTCCACCTAATCATGTTACTTTTCTATGGGTCTCAGAAAAAAAACAAAACAAAATTACATTAACCTTTATGGTAACAGTGGTTAGGATGGAGCAGAGAATCAGCAAATATGTCCATTCCAAGCAGCCTCCAATGCTGTAAATAAAGTTTTATTGAAACAAAACCTTGTCCATTTGTTTACCTATTATATATAGCTGCTCTTGCACTCCAATGGCCGAGTCGAGTACAGCTGTCCTTTAGTATCTGTGGGTCTCACATCTGCAGATTCAACCAACTGTGGATTGAAAATATTTGGAAAAACAACAATAAGAGATAATAATGCAACAATAAAAATAATATGAATACAATATAGCAACTATTTACACAGAATTTACATTGTACTAGGTATTATAAGTAATCTAGAGATGATTTAAAGTACGGGGAAAATGTGCAAAGGTGTAAATACCACAGTATTTTATATGATAGACTTGAGCATTGTGGATTTTGGTACCTGCAGGGGGTTCTGGAATGAATGCCCTGCAGATCCAATGGATGATTACAGTTACAACAGAGACCCACGAAATTTCAAGTATTTACTATTTGGCCATTTACAGAAAGGGTTTGTCAATCACTGCTCTAGAGTGATATACTGATGAGTGACATTTGTTTTTATTTAATGTTTCACAGTTTCTCAATCCTTTGTCGGCGACCCTTTGTTACACATCTACCCTCCCCATATTACCTGTGTGACTTTGGATAAATTAGTTAGCATATGTCTGATTCATTTTCCTAATTTTAAAGTGGAACACATGGCAATATTTACCCAAACAAACCATTGAGAAGAGTAACCTAAATAATACATATAACGTTCTTGCAAGTGCTAGCAGCTATATTGGTTATGTGAGTTATTAATGAAAATTTGAAAAGAAAATTATTTAGAATGATACTCTAAGTCCTTGGTACTCCAAGTTTGGTTTGTGAACCAGCAGCATCTACTTCACTTAGGAACTTATTAGAAATGCATAAAATCAAGCCTTCAGTCTGGGCCCTACTGAGCCAGGATCTCATTTCACAAGATCTCCAGGTCTCCTCCATATACTTCACAGTCTGTGGAGCAGGGGTCTAAGTGCCAGGCTTTTCAAGAGATGAGCTCCTCGGTCCAGGACAAGTGCAAGCTGACCCCATTTCCATAGGATGGTTTGTCTAGTGTCCTCTTTAATTTCTGGAGAGAAATACTGAGTTGATATTTGGTCTCTCTGAGGCTGAAATAGATGGCAACCTCACAATTATTTAAAAAACAATACTCCATGGTCCATATATGTGTACATTTACTTTAATTTATAAAATGCGTACAAAATCACCTCAAATTTTCAGTATTATTTCATTAACTGAAAAATACAGTTCTTTTATTACCTTGAATTTTAGATCTACAGCCAATCCATAGGAGGAATAATTTTTGCGCTGAGCACAAAATACATGTCCTCGTACCACTAGGGCAATGTTGCTACTGAAAAATGAAAAAGGAGGGAACAGAGGGAGGGGAGGGAAAATGAAGTGAATTGTCACGGTCACCTCTCACCCACACCCCAACCTTTGTAGGAAGAGCTCTTCCTTGATCAGCACCCTGTCACCATCTCTGCTGGGTACTCCTGGGGCACTGGGGGCTGAGAGGGACAGCTGTTCCACACCTGCCCACTCTGCACATTATGGGGAAGGCTATGCTATCTCAGAGCCACCCTGACCCAGCACTTCTTTCCGTGACACGACTCAGCCCTTCTAGGCACCGGCATCCTCCCTTTCCCACTTCTCTTTGGAGACACAGCCTGGCCGACCACAGTATTTCAATCCTAGGAACATGATCTCCTCCCTCTGGCATTGAAGCTGGCCTTCAATCATTTCCGTCTGTATGTCAGATGAAAAACTTTTTTTTTGCTTCTGCTTTACATATCAGATGCTCATAAGAATTAATTTTCTTTTTAAAAAATGTTTAATTATTATGGGTACATAACAGTTGTACATGTGATGTTTTGACAAAGATATACAATGTGAATTAATCAAATCAGGGTAATTGGGGTATCCATCACCTCAGGCATTTATCATTTCTTTGTGTTAGGAACATTCCAATTCCACTCTTTTAATTATTTTAAAGTATACCCTAACTTACTGTTGATTATAGTCACTTTGTTGTGCTATCAAATATTGTTCATTCTATCTAACTATGTAATTATATTTTTGCACCCATTAATCATCCCCACTTTATCCCCTCCATTACTCTTCCCAGCCTCTGGTAAGCATCATTCTTCTTTCTGTCTCCATAACATCAATCGTTTTTAATATTTAGCTCCCACATATGAGTGAGAACATCAAAATTTGTCTTTCTGTGCTTGGCTTATTTCAGTTAATATAATGTTCTCCATTTTCATCTACGTGGTTTCAAATGGCAGAATTTCATTCTTTTTTGTGGCTATACAATATTTCATTGTATATATGTACCACAATTTTTTTATCCATTCACCACTGATGGACACTTAGATTGATTCCATATCTTGGTTATTGAGAATAGTGTTGCAATACACATAAGAGTGCAGATATCTTTTCAATATACTGAATTTTCCTCTTTGAATGTATACCCAGCTGTAGGATTACTGGATCATATGGTAGTTCTATCTTCAGTTTTTTGGAGAAGCTCTATACTATTCTCCATAGTGTTTGCGCTAATTTATATTCCCACCAACAATGTAGGAGGGTTCCCCTTTTTCCACATGCTTGCCAGCATTTGTTATTGCCTGTATTTTTTATAAAAGCCATTTAAAATGCCTGTGTTGAGATAACATCTCATTGCAGTTTTAATTTTCATTTCTCTGATAACTAATGATGTCAAGCATTTTTTGTATCTTTTCATATATCTGTTGGCAACCTGTATGTCTTCAGTTGAGAAATGTGTATTCCACTGCTGGTGGGACTGCAAACTGGTATAACTTCTGTGGAAAGTAATATGGAGATACTTCAAAGAGCTACAAGTAGAACTAACATTTGATCCAGCAATCCCATTACTGGGCATCTACCCAAAGGAAAAAA
The DNA here is from genome assembly GCA_004363605.1 of Indri indri. Classification (NCBI taxonomy): domain Eukaryota; kingdom Metazoa; phylum Chordata; class Mammalia; order Primates; family Indriidae; genus Indri; species Indri indri. The sequence goes on along the minus strand of RJWJ010006335.1, from coordinate 58,166 downwards.
AAAAAGGCATTCTATAAAATAGACATCTGCACTAGAATGTTTATAGCAGCACAATTCACAATTGCAAAGATGTGGAAACAATCCAAGTGCCCTTCAGTACATGAGTGGATTAATAAAATGTAGTATATGTATAACATGGAGTTCTACTCAGCCATAAAATCAATGGTGATCTAGCACCTCTTGTATTATCCTGGATAAAGCTGGAGCCCATTCTGCTAAGTGAAGTATCACAAGAATGGAAAAACAAGCACCACATGTACTCACCGTCAAATTGCTATTAACTGATCAACACTTACGTGCACATATAGTAATAACTAACATTCATCAGGTGTTGGGCAGGTGGGAAGGGGGAAGAAGGGATGGGTATATTCACACCTAATGGGTGCAGTGCACACCGTCTGGGGGATGTGCATTCTTGAAGCTCTGACTCAGTTGGGGCAAAGGCAATATATGTAACCTAAACATTTGTACCCCAATAATATGCTGGAATACAAATACATAAATAAATAAAGAGAAATGTGTATTCAGATCCTTTGCTTTTTTTATGATCGGATTATTTGTTTTTTTTCTAGTAGAGTTGTTGGAGCTCCTTATATATTCTAGTTTTAAGACCTTTTCAGATGGGTAGTTTGAAAATAGTTTCTCCCATCCTGAGGGTTGTTTCTATACTGTGTTAATTGCCTTCTTTGCTGTGCAGAACCTTTTCAGCTTGATGTGATCCCATTTGTCCAGTTCTGCTTCAGTTGCCTGTGCTTTGCGGGTATTACTCAAGAAGTCCTTGCCCAGACCAATGTCCTGAAGAAATCACTTCACTGAGCCATCACAGCTGAAACAATGATGCTTAGAAACTCTTTTGTAAAGATCATGTCTTACACTGTCCTCCAAACAACTGTAAAGTGTAGTTTTAATTGTGAAAAACTAAGAATTAGAAATGGGAAAAGCATGGAGGATAACAAAGGAAAAGATATTTTTCCTCTGAAATTTTGTTTCATTCACAACAGGGTATAACGTCACAGTGTGTAAAGCAATAACTGCTAATGGTTAATGTTTATCAGACTATGAACTTGGGACAAACAAACTGATCTATAAAACATACACACTGTTGCAAAAGGTTGTGGAATTATTAGCTCACTTGTTACTCTATACAGTAATGGTACCTTTCTTCTAATACTCATGATAGCCATGCATAGCTACCCACAGTAATTACACAATATGGCAAAAAATATATAACCCAGGGAGTGAAAAAGTGTCAAGGATAGGTGTATTGGAAGCAACTCTTGAAGGGAAATGGGAGGGAATTTCTCCAAAGAGGAAGTTAACATTGAATTATTATAACAGAGGTTTCAATGAGGCCCTTTGGAATCTGATAAATCCTTTACACCAGGAACAAGATAAATAACACTGCAACACATATCAATGTGAAGGACTCTATTGGTTCTAAAACAAACCTTTCTCTCCCCCATCCATACCCCCACAGAGCAAGGGCTGCCACCACATCTTTTGTCCCAGTCTGTGTTCCCTTATAGTGTTTATGCCAATTAGCCACCGGCAATGTCAACCTCATGGGTCTTTCTTGTGTCTCTGGCATGGGTTTGTAGGTTGGCTTTACTCCCTCTTGTCCTTTCACTATTTTTGTGTCCATAGTCAACTATTTTAGTACCTCTGGTTTGTCTTCCTTGCTTTTCATGTGGATACACCAAAATCAGAATATCTCAGGATCAACTCTCCTTTCCCCACAGCCCAGACAAAACAGTGCACATGAGCTGCAAGCTGTCTGGAGTTGCACTGGAGAACGCCATTGTGCACTGGTACCAGCACAAAGAAGGGGAACCCCTGAGAAGAATCCTTTATGGCTCCACCAAGAATTATAAGCAAGATATGCCCAATTCCCGCTTGGAGACTGATGAGAAAGGTAATGGTATCTTTTACCTGATAATTAATAATGTTGACAAGTCAGATAAAGCCACCTACCACTGTGCCTGCTGGGATCTCACAGTGTCACAGAGTCAGAAGGGGCCTGTGAGAAAGCCTTCCTATTACTACCCCACAACTGTTTTCATACTTGTCTCACCACAACAGACTCTTTTAGGCTCTTATTCACAGGTTCACAGGTTGTTGGAACAGGGAGGGCCCTTGGGACATATTGAGCCCAATGCCACCACTTCTCATGAGAAACTAGGGCCCAGAGATGGCAGGTGACTTGTCCCAGGCTAGTTAACCACAGAGGTAGGACTCCACCCCTGCATTTCAGAGTCTCAGTCCAGCACCTCTTCCTACCCTTCTTGTGGTCAGTGTTGAACTTCCTTTATTAGCAAAATCACATTTCTTTCAAAAGGGGGCTCTGACAACTATGGCTTGTCTTCCTCAGTGAAATGCCCAGGCTGCAGTCAGGTCTGACATAGGCCACGTCTGTGACTGCCACACTGCTGAGAAGGGTACAGGCAGCAGGGGTGGATTCCACGCTCCACCCATCCACCTCCATGGTGTCTTCCCGTGGCTACTTACCACCCTTTATTTCTGCAGATTTCTGTCAGCTCTGAAATCCCTGATAATGGGAACAGTTTCCATGGTATACACACCAAACATATGGGTACGTGTGAGGTGAAGATTGGCTTCTTCGTGACTAGATTTGCACATTCTTTGCCAGTTTGAGAAGGATCTGCTGAATCAGGGTTAAAATACCCTGCTGTTCACTCTAAAACCTGAGCCAGTCCTAATGGACGCTATGCACGTGGTTGAAATTTGGTAGCCTTGACCTCTTTCCGCCTTGCGAGAGTGATCCAGGACCTTTTCCTCTCCAAGTTCTTAGCAGCCATGCCTTGAAAATAATAACAGCAGTAATAACAATATCTATACCATTACATTATAGCTAAATACTTCTATTTCTGGATGTCCAGTAAGTAGCCGAAAAATTTATAAATTCCAATTCTACTCCTTCACTCTAATCTTTAAGACATGTATTACTTTTCTCCCACGCTTGCTGCAGTAAATGGCAATGATGTGCTGTGGAATTTAACTAAAGTGCAATGGAGTTTTTCAAGCAGATGGTGTTTTCTTGACCTTCCATGTTTTTCTGCTTGCTCTGGTAATGAGAAAAAAAGAGATGAGAAGACCTAAGTATTCCTGAGTTTCCTGTGGTAGGAGATCTGAAAAAAGGTGACAGAAACCCTGAAAACTATGATTTCACCTGCCAGAAAATACAGCACAAACCAGGCCCAACCCTGTGTGGCCCTGCCTGAGACCAGAGTTGGCTGTCAAGACAGAGCCCCCAGCCCAAACCCTACGGATTCGAGGCAGAGAACTCCCACCCCTCTCTCTAACTTACCGTGGGTTTAGGAACACTTTATGTTCCCACTGACATGTGCAGGGAAATAGACAAGGCAGGACAGCAATAACCTCCTAATTACAATTCTGCAGTGCATGGACCAGATGTTTCCATGAATGGTTTAATCTCCTAGTGTCACTCACATACCAATGAAAAGAAGGTAAATTGTGGAGTTTAATTGGATATTGAGATTACAGAAGACATAGTTCTCACAGATTCTTTTGCTAGGTGCTTGCACTGACTGCCCATTGCTTTTTATAATACACACATCAACCATTTAATCTACTTTTTATTTAGTTTGACATTTCCTATGATTCTCAGAAAGTAGCACCCAACATCATATATGCAGCCATTCAAGACACAGATCCTCTGTATTATACAGATCTGGAACAGACCTGGGAACTGAGTCCCTGCCATGCACATCTTTCCAACTCCACCCACCTGGTGGGAAGCAGTTGAATGAACAGGTCTGGGATCTTGCAAACTTGAACTCAAATCCCAGCTCAGTTTGAACACTCTAATTGTGCTTCCCTGTATGACTTTTAATAGTAATAACTGTTCATAGGTAAAGCTGAAAGAGCTAAATGTATGGATGATGCCTGATTCATGGTAGACTCTGAGTTTATTTATGAGTTTTCTTTCCTCTCTTTACCAGAGAGTGCAGGATCATGGATTGCCATCCTGGAGCGGGTAGAAAGGAAAGGGAGATTTGGAGCTGAGGGAGAGTGTTAATTCACCAAGAGAGATTCTTTCATACACAAGTGCCTTTTATGTGCACCTGTTCATAACAGACAAACATTCTTGTTTGTCAAAAAGAATCAAGTGCTTCACCAGGCATGTTTGCCTGTGGGTGCTGTATCGGTTGGGAAATATCTCTAATATACATAGGGCATGTTAAGTACTTTTGTTTAGTGCAAAAGAAGCCCTAAAAGACTAGAAGATCATCAAGCTCAGAATGAAGACAGATGGCAAAATTGCTGAAGGGGAGAATCTGCTTGAAAGCGCAGTGACCCAGCTTCTCCCAAACACTGCCCCTGAGATTTTATAAACAAGTAGACTCAGTACTTTCAAAAGATCCATTGTACTATGTAATAACGCATCTGATATCACCCAAGCGGTGACACATGTGAAATCATGAAAACTAATGGTTCACAGATTAAATCAGGATGTGATTTTTATCTCTTGTACATGTCAGATAATAAGTTCATTTTGTTTCAAACAGTAGTCTGCCCATTTTTCTTATTGGAAGTTTCTTCACTTACTCATGTAACATATTTAATTGAAAACCATAAAAGGTCTAGATGATAAACCAATGTGAAAAAATTATGCAAATATTACTTTGATTTTCACCAGCAACCAAACTGAAATAAAAAAATGAGATCTGTCTTTATGTCTTTTGATCATCTAACAATTTTTGTTCACTATGAGATTTATTGTCAAACTTGATAAAGCAATGTAAAACTTCAAGCAATACAGTCCAAACTTGTGCTTTACCTCATTTGACTTGCTTGCTATTTCTATGTTTATTTATTCATGTATCACCTTGTTTGAAGTAGGATTTAAGTTGCCTCAGTTGGTCCTCTCAGGACTTGGTGAGTGGGCTTTGTGTGTTACATAACACAGGCTTAGAAGAAAATCTTTGTACACAAGACTAAGATGTTTCCATTCTTCCTTACGAGGTCAATTTTTCTGTGTCTGAAATTTTGCATCAATAATAAGAGAAAATTAACCATTTTTAAGTATGTACTGTGTCCTAGACTCTATTCTATATATATTACGAAAGTCCTGAGAAATAGATATAATCATCGCCATCTTAAAGATGGGGAAACCGAAGCCCTGGAGGAAACATCGCCAGGAGGGGAAGAACTAGAATCTCAAACTGATCGTTCTCATTTTAAACTGTTTTTTTTTCCTTCACTCCCAGCCTCCCGAGGTGGTAATCTGATTGATTTCATGAAACTCTTTTAAAATGTCTAATAAATAAACCATTCATTTTTATTGCTCCAGCCACTCTGTCCATCTCCGTCATCACTGCAACAACACAGGTCCTCCGTTGCCTCTTCCTGGCTTGTGGCCACCTGTGAAACCTGTGATCTTCACTGGAACCACGCCCCTGAGCTGCCCGCCTCCTTCTGCTCGTCCATTTATCTTCCTAAAGCACAGGGTTGCCATGTCACTTTCCTCCCTAAATCCTTCAGTAAGTCCTCATTGTCTATTCTTTCAAAAACATTTCCTTGAAAATACTGTAAAAAGAAAAACTGTCCACATGGTTACTTCTTATAAATTAATGTGTTCAGATTCTCCCATGCGTGCTCCTCTACCCAGAGGATACGAGTATTCTCCTACATGTTCTTTCAAGCCACATGTAGCTTTGTAATTTTAATTTAAATCTACTCTGACTTGCGTGGGGCAAAGGCAATATATGTAATGTAAACATTTGTCTTTTGTACCCCTATAATATGCTGAAATTAAAAAAAATAAAAATAAATAAAAAATAAATAAATAAATCTACGTGGACCCTATTTTATATGGTATGAGTAGCAATATTTTTATTTTTCCAAAATATAATCATAGTCCTAATGCCAGTTTTTAAATATTCTATCATTTACCTACAACTTAAAAATATTGCATCATGTGTTAAATATCCACATATACTTGAAACATTTTCTGGAGGATTTCTACTTTATCTGGTTCATTATTCTGGCATCATTATTATCTTATGTCAGTAGCTTTTTAATAAGTACTAAGATCTACTATGCCAAATGTCTATTACTGTACTACTTTACAAAAAATTATTTTTCAATTATCTCATATTTATTCATCCTTATGGAATTTAAAGTCAAATTATCTAGTCCATTGTTAACCTTCACACCCTAGAACAAAAAACAAACTTTTGTGGCAATTCTAGTTGGAATTTAACTAAATTTATATATGACTTTAGGAGGTATTAGTCTCTTCATGATAGTAGTTTTTCTCTTTATGAGTATGTCTCTCCACTTATTCAGGTTTTATTTTATGCCTTTAATAAAACTGAATTCCATTTTCTTCATATAGTTTTTGCATTTTCTTGTAAATTTCATAGAATATTTTATAATTTATTACTTACTCCTTTACATTTTATTACTTAAATCCTTCATGGCTCTTGAAATATAGACAACTCCTAAGACTTGTGATAATTATCATGGTCTTGGAATAAGGAAAAACAAATGATAAAAAGGGACTTAGTATCATTCCATCTACAATAGGGGCAAAGAGTAATTGACAGCTCCATGTAGTAACTACTTTGAATTCTCAGTCAAAAAAAGCCCTTTCCAAACATAATTTTCATCCAGCCCTGTTGTCCTCTCCAGCTGGGTTGGGGGTTGTGAGCTGCTGTGGATGGACAGTTGCCCACTGTGAGCACCTGTCATACATTCATCTTGGGGGCAGAGGCTGTGTCTGCTCGTGGGGTTTAGGCTGGAACAGGGTGGATCTGGAGTGGACAGCGGGTTATCAGTCCCTGTCCTCAGTCTTTGCAACCAGACTTCACATGTACTCAGGGAAGCACTCAGCTGACTCAGGCATAAGATTGCTGAACAGTCTCCAAGAGGCTCTTCTTTCAACATATCAGAACACTAGATTTTTTTTTCATGATATAGTTTAAATAAGGAATCTATTATTTCATGGGAGATAGAATTCTACAAATTTCCTCTGTTATTCCAGGAAAAATAATAATTCAACACAGAACATATTTTCTCACTTGGCATTGCCCTGGTTGCCAAATTGTAAAAGTGGATTTTCGAAAATGGAGACCTTTGCTCACATTGCTCAACTGTGTTGACACAGTTGCATTTTCAGTTTACCAAAGTGCTTCCTCCTTTCAGAAATGTACTCCCAAATTGCTAACATAGAAGCCCTTGTGTTTATGAGAACAGAAGGGCCTTTTCGTTGATGCAATCTCTGAGTAGTTTCAACACAATCGAACACCTGGAAATCTAAAAAAAAAAAAAAAAAAACTTAACTCTATGAATACTTTTCCTGGTAATTTGGAAAAGTAGTAGGTTGACCAGCTGGGCTTGCTCTCTGCTTTTCCTGTTCTTACCCTTTCCATTTTCTGTTGGTGCTTTTCAAGAACTACTGCCTTAGTGGAAAACAGGCAATTTATGAGGTCAATGTACAAGCAAAAATTGCAAACTGTCAGATGTCACAAAACCTATGTTCAAGGGCTTCCCAAGATGCCCAGAAGATCAAATTGCCAGTACAAAGTTGTTGAACAGGGAGTCACGTCGTGAAGATTAGGAGAAGCCTGGGGTTTTTGTAGAAGCTGTGACTCCTGTGATACAGAAGACTGGATCAAGGTATTTGCAGAGGGGACTGAGCTCATAGTAATTCCCCCTGGTAAGTAACTTTTTTCTCTATTTTTACCCTAGTAATGAAAACTTCATATATGATTTTTAGACAATCATCTTTTCTGATTCTGCGGCACTTTCGGCCTTTGTATAGAAACAGCAATTTTGCAGGTACAGACTACTGGGTATGGAAACAAAACAGATTTATAAATGATTTCTTCCCTTTCCTGTGTGTAAGCAGACTGAAATTGTACTTTTAGAATACACACATGCAAAGGGTAGACTCAGGCTAGAAATTAAAATGTTTTGAGGACCACATCTGTAAAGCATTTGTCTAAGATATTGATCTAAGATACTTTTTTTGTAGGAATTCTAAGTGAGAGATACCAAAATGGAATTTTGATAATTACCTCTTCTATTTTGAGATATAACATAATGCTGCTTTCTCCTGATAACCTGCAAAACCTATATTATCAATTTTGATCTCATCCCTAGCAACAATGCAAAAAAATTAGTTCTTATAGTAAATTAACATAGAACATCAATATGTGCACTTCTTATTGCTCCAGATTCTTAGAAGGTAGGCTGAGATTAGTCAAAATTCATGCTAGGGTGACTCTTGTTATATTGCCTGGAGATGGCCCAGTTTAAAAGAATTTGCAAGTTCAATGAGGCATTTCACCTCCATGGTCAATGAAAGGAATCTTCATGGCTTTATATCTTCATTTGTTCATTCATTCTCTCAGCAAATGTTTATTGAAAACAATTTTTGTCTTGGGTGCTAGAGATGAAAAACAGTTTTGTCTTGGATGTTGGTTAATGAGACACAATCCCAATACTCACAAGTTGGCAGTCTAGTGAATAAGTGCTCTAGATTCTGCTTTCATTGGGCCTCGCCTGTGTTCTTTGGCCTGTGGTTGCCAGAGAAGCAGGAAGTCTTGGGTTCATCAGCTCATGTCCTTTGTCTAGCAGTTACTGCTTATAAAATTGCTTATAACAGCTATATATTGTATTTGATGAAAGAATTTAATGAAATGGCTCAATATTATCCCCTTAAAGAGAAAATTTATACTAGCTAATATTTATTGAGAGTCAGACACCATGCTAAATAGTTTCAGTGCCTTATCTCATTCCTCAATAGCCTTATACAGGAGATCCTCCTATTCCCATTTCACAGATGAGGAAACTGAGGCTTAGAGAAGTTCAGGTACTTTCCTAGACACATGACTTGTTACTGTTGCAAAGTTTGGCATCCAGCTGAGAATTGTCTATTCCAGAGTGCATGGTCTGGACCATTATGTGATATTTAGAAACATTAAGTCAGGCATTTATATTCTATTTCTTCTTCTGTAGCCTGATCTTCTAAGTAGATTCTGTAACTGACTATTTAATTAGTAACAGCTCACAATTTGTATTACTACTCATAAATAAACACAATACTTATACCCTAATTGTAGTGCTGAAATTGCATCTCTTCTCCCCCCCACTAAAAAATCATAAAATTCATATTGAATATGTGTTTATAAAATACTTAAAATATAATGCTTAGGGTATTTCTATGGAATGATGAGTCATTTGGACACAATTTCATTCAATTTTATTTCTGTACTGGTACCAAATATGCAGAAGTACTGAAGCCGGTAAAGGAGCTATTGCAGCTGTACTAATTGTGCTAGTAATTGCATAACTCAGAGCTGCCTAGGATCCTCTGATGAGCAGCTTAAGATTTTAATTCAATGCTCTGAATTTTCAAGTCAAAAAAGGAGCAGTCTTTCAGCAATAATGAGTAAATAGCTTAAGAGATCATCATTAAGAATTCATATTCCGTAACAACTCATCTGGTCTACTATTAATGGGAAGTTGCCCATTGTGGATAGTGACTTGGCAAAGAAGTTACATTAAAATTAGTCCACATATTCTTTCCTCCATACGTATGAATTGAAAAAAAGAACCTACAAATCATATCAATTATAAATTTATCAAATGTTCAAACATGAGATCCCTATTATTATTTCTCTTTGAAGATTGAGAAAATATTAATTTACTCTAAATTATACTCTAGACAAAGAATGTATTTCATACATGAAAACCTTTTAAGGGAGGAGATTGAAAAGATTCAGGCAAAATCATGAGAAAAAATAAAATCAGACTCTCCAACATATGGGATAAAAGAAGAGAACAGATAGAATCCAAACTTCCCAGGTGGAGTGGGGTCAGTTCTTAAATTCCTAAATATGTTCAGATCTATTGTGATTTTGTTTGAGCAGTGTCTTTGCCTAACGTCATCAGGGCCAATTTTTATGTATTTATATACACATTGACAAAAATATCAGTGCAATTTTAAAACAAGCACAAAGAGAGATTTTTATAAAGGCTTTTAAGGTGGTGGGCAAATGAATAACCAAAAAATGAAGATGTTTGGCACTGGCACAAAGCTCATCGTCACAGGTATGTTTTCTTTAACTTCTACAGTATGAAGTATGGACGGAAGGCAGCCATGTGGGTGCTGGCTCACAACTCACTCCTGGCTTGGCCCCTAATCATGGTGGGATCTCCAGAGAGGTGGGGTGACTTGGTCCAGTATTAGGAGGCTGGACTCTTCCTGCTCTAGCGTGGGAGACTTTAACAGGGAGCTTGGAGTCACTGCAGATCCCTAAGGGATGGGGACCTTGCCATCCATTTGGGTCTCTCTTTTGAAAGTTTTGTAAACAAGATTAGGTTAGATATTTCATTTATTTGAATCTAATAATAACCAATGGAAAAAATAGAAGAAAGTATCTGCTAAACTTGTCATTTGGTCACAGCAGGATTAAATATTTAGCGATTTGGTCACAGGATGCCTAATATTAAATGTCAGAATATTTCACTGTGTGGCCATATTCAGGAATGACATAGATGCGTTTATTTATTGGTTTTTTTTTTTTTTAAATTCGGTCCAATAAGTTTGTTTATTCCTCATTAGCCTTAAAGATATAATTTTGGGTGGTGAGGATGAACACCTTACAAAGAAATCCCTAGCCTATTAGATCCACTGAAAGGAAAGTTTTCAGAGAATTGTCACACAGCTAACAAAGCATTGAAAAAAATGAAAGAGCTTATTTATTTTGGTTTTCTTAGTGGTGGAGATCATTTGAAGAGATGAACTCATAAACTGAAAAGTGACTTCGTGATCCTCCTTTGTCTAATTGACTCAATGTGAATTGTAGCCATTCCATTGAATAATGGTGACATCGATACTATTCTTAGGTTCTCTGAGAAGTGATTTTTAGGAAAGTGTGGTGCAGCAAAAGGTATGGACTGTCATTCTGGATATAACTCCTGGTGCTACCGCTTTCCATGTCACTGCCCTTTAGCAAGTACATTTTGATTAACCAATGGTTGCTTTATTAAAATTATAAAAATGTTGGCTCATTATAGAAAAATGGGAAAATACACCAAAATAAAAAAAGTTAAAATATAATCTTGGCACTCATTATCATTATCATTTTGTTATGTTTTTAGTCAATCATTTTACCTATGCATATTTTTGTTCTACAAATTTGGGATCATACTAGACAGACAATAATGGATCTGACTTTTTTCACTTCACACTACTTCATGAACATTCTTTTCATGTACTTAATATTAGTCAATAACCGAGTGAGTTTTGAAACTTCTGATTTCTAGTTAATCTGTACAATGAAGATAATAAAGATTGTCTATCCTAAGGGGAAGTTATAAGACTTACATGAAATTAAATGTGGAAATTACCTACCACAATGGCATCTAATAGGTGATAGAAATATTAATTCCTTCTCTAGAGTTCAAATTACCAATCCTTAGAGGTCTTTATAAACTCAGCAATACAGATAAATGTGTTAACCACCATCTAATCTACAGGTTACTTCAGAACAATTGTCACTATTAGCAAAATGCTTTCTATTAATATTACTAAGACTAATTGTATGTGCTTCTGAAAGTAATTAGAATGTAATATGCATTATCTCGAATATTACCTGCCTGAGTACAATGTGGTACCACATTTTCCAAAGGAAATAGCTGGAATTTTTAAAAAAGATTTTTTCCCCAACTTGACTACATAAACTTATAGGGATCTAGTTTAAACAGCCAAATATCTACTTATTATATATAATTTGATAATTGAATTATACCTACAAAGTTAAAAATTGTATCAATCAACTATAAGTTGAGAAATATTGTCTTTTTTGTCCTTATATTTCATTGAAAATTTTGTTCAGACTCTTCACACACATTTAAAAAATTTACCTTAGAGCAACTTTCTAAGTCATGTCAGGTCTGAGACCTGTATGATGATTTAGAATCCCTGTGTGATGATTTTCCTGGATATTTTATCCCAGGAAACAATTATCCACTCACAAAATAAAAAGAAAATATTTTTTCCATTTATTTTGTTATTCTATATATGTGTCAACTATGAATAAACTGCAGAGACCTTATCCCCAAGTAACAATTACCAAATCCATTTTAAATTCCTTTGCTTTTTTCCTTTTACCAGTGCTATCCCCAAAACTAGCATTACCTGAGTTCATTTCATGTTGATATCTTGTCCAGCTGGTATTTTTAGATCAAAGCCGAGTATTAGAACAGCATCTTTTAATATGAGAGGTTACACAAAGACTGGACCATAAGGCAATCTCTGTATCGTGAGTGATAATTTTGTGAAAGAAAGCCTCATTCTATGTTCTGATACTTTCAGTCTGTTTAAATTGGGCCTGTCTGTGTCTCTATCCCAGAGTTCAGATTTGCAACAGTGTTCTCCATCCGACTCTTACTTCAGCTAGGAGTCACAAAACAGTCAACCTTTGGGGCTGGAAGAGAAACATGCTACAATGCACAAACTATTTATTGTTTGTTTAAGCTGCCTATTTGAGAAGACCTAAAGTAAAAAAAACACAAGTACGGTAAACCACTAAATAAAAATAGAAGATCAAAAGTTCTAAGGAAAGGAGAAGAAGTAAGTCCTGTAATTATAAAGCAAGAAGCACAGGGTAAAATTTTATGCTCCAAGGTAGGATAAAAAGGAGGTGGAATACATACTTTTTATTAACTGATAAAAATAAGCACACCAAATTTTCAAATGTGATTATTTTCCCCTTTGTAAAATTAGAAAAGGACTTCAATGCATGAATCTTTCAGGAGGAAAGTGAAAAGTGGACATTGCCTTCAGCATCCATTTTGGAAAATGGAAGAAATGCTTTTTAAACAAATCCACTGCATGAGTGCTATGGGCATTCTGGAACTTAATGTCATGAACAGATGGGGCACTCAGCAGATGAGGTCCTTCAGATAACATTTAGTGATCTAAGGTGACAACACGAAGAAGGATTTGAGGACCAGGCCTCCTGCCATTTCTCTGTCCATTCTTCCTGGACTGGCCCAGTTAAGAGTTTCAACCTTCAAAGTAATATTTCTGTTCCTTTAAAGATGTTCTATAAGTCATATTTGTCAGTTATACAAAGTAGTCTTCCTTTTTCCCATGTTCAGTGAAATCTCATTGAACGCTAATAATGGCAATAGCTAACAACATCTGCACAGCACCTTACGGTTTGCAAAGAATGTTCACACATTCTCGTTTGAGTTTTGCATGGTGAACCTGTTATGAGATGTCTCTTGATGTCGATGCTAGAAGTGTTAGAATCTTTAAATCACTAGAGTCATTGAATATGATGTAGTATTGAATAGTGCACTGACTAGGGGGAGGATTTAGATGAGCTGCATTTCAAGCCGTGTGTAATTTTCAAAATGGGGGGGGGGGCGTGCGTTCTTTAGCCACTTGAATTAGATTTACTTTTGTAAATGATGCTTTTTTAACCATTATCTGGATGGAATTTGTATTCATTATATTCTAGCCTGCAATTTGTATAAATTTATCATCTGTTGTCATTAAAAAAGTGTCTGTACTGCCAACAACAAAAAAAAGAGTTTCAACCTGGACTTTGGCGTGAGCTGGATAGAAGTCAGTTTGGGCTGAAATTTCTAGTGAAGGCTTGGAATGTAAATATGCTCTGCTGTTGATCAGGAAAAGAGCCATTTGTTTTGGACAACACAAGTGAAGCACTTCCGTATTCTCACTGAGGACATTAGGCTTTAACAGACGCTCTTTTAATTGTCTTAACACGGCAGATAAGACAAATGGTAGCCAACTAGAATCTGGGTGTGTGAAAGGCACATATGCTGAGATGATGGCTTTGAGAATCCCAGGCATGTTAGAACAAAACGGAATGCAGATGGAGGGACTGAGAAATGATTTTTCCTGCTTAATTGCCACGGATCTAACTACAACTCTAAAGTGCTGAATTTCTATTGGTAAGAGATTTGGGCCTATCAGATTAAAATGTCATGTTGGAACCCAATCGTAGCAAACAAATTGCTAATAATAACAATGATAATGATCGCCATCATCATCATAACCTCTTATATTTCTATAGCATTTTTAATCAAACTGCTTTTGATATCTTGTTTCATTTTGGTCTCACTTCAGTGCTGGTAGTGATGTTGAATTGATTTACATGCACACCATTGTTTTTAGATAAATAGAACACCAAAAGCTTTAAGTCATTTGATTTGCTCAGCAACAGAACTTCTTATAAGCGAAGTGAACCAGAACTGTAATCCTGGTCTCTTGAGAATCCCAGGCCTTCATATTGCCACTAGGATTTGAAGAACTCAAGGAAACTGAATTAGTCTAAAGTTTTTGATGTGGATTGAATCACTGTGGAATTATTATGAGAAACTCTTCAGTAGTGGAACAACACTTGTTGTCACAGGTAGGTATTGAAAGAATATATTTCTAAGGTGATAGAAGCAAGGCAAGAAATGATTGAATTGGAATAATAGTAAGAATGTTTACAGAAAAGTGGAATGTGATGGGGATTTGGTGTGAAAATCTTAGGAGAGATTTTAAAACAAATGTTATACTAAAGGAAAACAGACAATGTTGTGCAAATATCATAATAGGATTTGGCTTTGTGTACATGTGGACCCTCTAACATGCTCATATACAGCATTTATAATGATATCATTAAAGTATTTGGTCCTGGGTCAAAGTTTATTATTACAGGTAAGTTTGTGATAGATGCAAAAGAGTGGACACATGTCCTTCTCTGTTGGTCACAGGTGTTCTGAAATAGCCTGGGTGTTGGGGTCAGGCAGACCTGGTGCTCCAGCTCCACTACTTACTGCTTAGCTAACTTGGATGGTTAATCTCTCGCCTCAGTTTTCTAATCCATAAAATGGGATAACAGCATGAGCCAGCAGGGTTGTATGAGAATTGAATGAGATAGTGTGAACAAAGTACATGGCACATTGTGCAGCACATAGTAGGTACCTAAGAAATATTCTCCAGATTCAAATTTAAAGAGAAAATTGTATATTGTATCATATATCCACTATAGAGAATTGTTTTCAGCGAAAAACATTACAGAGCAGAAATTCTCCAGTGGATTCAGCTGTACTTCTACCTGATCAGATGGAAGGTTATCCACTCACATACCAAAAAAAAAATGGAATTTAGGTCGGGCATGGTGGCTCACTCCTATAATCCTAAACTTTGCGGGGCAGAGATGGGAGATTGCTTGAGGCCAGGCAGGAGTGTGAGACCAGCTTCAGCACTAGTGAGGCCCTGTCACTACAGGAAAAAAAAAAAAAATGAAATTTAGAGGTATGTATTTCTTTCTCTTTAGCAGACTTTTTCATTACTTGGCAAGAAAAATTACATTAAAATGTTTATATTTTATTTTTGTTGTTCTATCTGCTTTAAATCTTCACCCTTTATCTTAATTGATATCATCTCTAACACCAACATTTATTGATTCTATAATTTATAGTCAATAATTTTAGGCTTCCAGTCAGATTTATTGAAAAAAAGTTTAAATTCATACAGAAAATGGTCAATACGTAAAATCAATTAAATATAGTTAGAAACTTGTCACAAACCTGAAATACATATTGAAATATTAAATAGCTATAACTATTTGATGAAAGAAAAAAACAATAAAGAACACATATAAATACCCATATGTAGATCTAAAATATTATATTTTCAGTTGAAAATGTAATTGATATTTGGTAAATTTATATGGAATTCATACTGCTTCATTTCAATAAAATACAACTTAGGCAACTTGTTCAAAGGTACTAATTGATTATGCAAATTAATGTACATAAATAAATTGGACAGGTTTATATTTTTAAATAAATAAAATACATAAATTCTATTCATTCTTTAAATAAATAGAGTGGTTGTCATTCTATTCATCATTCTATGCATCATGAAGAAAATTTTAACCATGAAAAACATTCATAGTAAGTACATTTTAAAAGTAATGTTTTATAAAATCATGTAATATAATGATCTAGGCACTAGCCATATGTAATCAAGTATACTATTTAATGCCTAGTCAACTATTACATTGAGAAAATTATGAAAGCTCAAGACTCATTTCATCCTTAAAAAAATGAAACAAAGTCTCTAGCTCAGGAAAAGGGACAAGAAGCAATGAATGCTGCGGTACTGCACAGAAAATTTCTATATTCTTCATTTGATTTTCTATTTCTTTAGTACAATGAATCAAAAGTATGACCACGAAGAAATATAGGTTGCTAAGATAAAAGTTAGATTTGTTAATACATTGACTAGAGACTACAATTATATAAATATAATGTACAATTGAAAAATTAATATTATTTTTCATAAAATGCTTTTTAAATTAAAAACAAAGTATGTGGTTGGAAAAATATATACTGTCTTACTACTATAATAAATAAAATACTATTTATACTAAAAGAAAATGTATGAAATTAAAATAAACACATTATGACCTAATAATACAGCATGCTCAAAAATTAATATTGCTGTACATGTTTACTGATTTTGTATGAAAATCAGAAGCTTTGACGCACAGGCATAAACTGTCAAGAATTTTTTTTCCCTTTTCTTCTCAAATGAGAAATCCAATTCTCCTTTTCTTGAGAAATTGCCTCTTATATTCTTAAACTGACTTCAAACTAGCCCAAAGCACTTGAGCTTCAACTGGAAATCAAATTAGAAAGAGTTTAAACATTTATAATTTCAGATATTAGATTAAAAATAAACGTATAATTAATTAACATTCCAGATTCAAATGGTATGTCTTCGTAAACATACGATGCGTTGTTACATATTTTGACAATATGTCTACAAGGAACTCTGGAACCATAACTTTTAACATTACACCGATTACATATAGACTTTATTCAGCAGGTTAAGACGAAAAGAATAACGAAGCCCCAACACAGTTAAATAGAATACAGGATAGATACAAATTCTGGGAGAGACACTGAGAGTCAAAATATGGATATGCTGATATACATAGACCATCTCACTAATGGTGTAAATTCATATTAAAGCAAGTATTAAAAAATACACCCCTGGTGGATTCTTAGTCTTGCTTAAACTTCAAATAAAATTCTAAAATAAAATGTGCTTTTGGTGAAATTTTCTGAAGCAAAAAAAAAGTTTTTAGTAAATGCATTATTTGATAAGATTAACACAAGAGCAATTATGAAAATAAAAATAAAATTGTTAATAGAAGTTTCAGAAATATTGTTATTTTGCTTCTAAATTCAAGACATCATGAATAATTTCCAGGTGCAGCTTTAAATACTGCTCCATCCAGAAACCTGGAAGGATGCAGATGTGAAGTGAGATGTTATATCAAGTTAGGAATTAACTAGGAGAACTCCATGGACTTCAGAACTGGTCATGGGATACACATGTGAAACTGAACAGTGAACTTGATAGATTGTAAAGGCACATAGAAGTAGATTCCCATTAAAACAAGTGACTGCATATTGTTAAAAATAAAAATGGAAAACTTCCTCCTGACATTAATTCGTATGGGAAATAAATATGGTGCATTTCAGAATCAGTTAAATAAATAGTGGGGTTACACAGAATTGCAGACCATGAGAATGTGTGTTCTTGGTCAAAGAAAATGTAAGTTACACAGGATGGGAAAGAAAGGGCTTTAGATGGGACCAGATTCTCATCTGTAGAGAGATCATTAAAGTTACCTGGTCTCCTTCCCCTCTTCCCCTGCCATCCACCTTGAAAGCATGCTCCACTGTGATGAAACAAAAGAGATTTTAAAAAGTGTGTTCATGGATGTTGGAAGCCTTGATATGAGGCAGTTAAAAATCATACTTCATCACAACACGTGTGGAATGAACAAAGTCCAGGCTTGAATCCAGGACCTGACACTTGAGGGCTGTGACTTTTGGCACGTTCCTTAATTTCTTTTTCCTATTTTCACATCTGTAAAATAAACACAATGATATCTTTGCAATCTATTGTAGATGAAAGGACATGGCAGACACTAATTCAAGGGCAACTTTTCTTCCTATTGTTAAGCACAAGGTTGTTCCAAACCAAGCAATGAGTGTGTTTCTCTAATAATTCTTTTTAATTGTTATTCCATTTCACCCTCACAGATAAAAACCTTGATGCAGACATTTCCCCGAAGCCCACTATTTTTCTTCCTTCAGTTGCTGAGACAAATCTCCATAAGGCTGGAACACATCTTTGTCTTCTTGAGAATTTTTTCCCTGATGTTATCAAGGTGTATTGGAAAGAAAAGAACAGCAATAAGATCCTGGAATCCCAGCAGGGAGATACCATGAAGATTAATGATACATACATGAAATTTAGCTGGCTAACTGTGCCTGAAACGTCACTGGATAAAGAGCACCTGTGTGTCGTCAAACACGAGAATAACAAAGGAGGAGTTGATCAAGAGATTCTCTTTCCTCCAGTAAAGAAAGGTATGTGTATATAAATATAAACGCAACCTCCCAGAATACTTATTTGAAAGGGAATACGCTACCTTTTCTCTCAGTATTAATAAAAAACAAATATAAATCTTTCTTAAATGCTGTTGCATTAAATGGTAGCATATATGCCCTGCTATTTCCCCCCAGAATTAAAATGGTATAGGCTTTGGAGAAGAAAAAAATTGAAACATTTACTAAAGCTTTCTCAGCTTCAGTTTTATCATCTAAAAATATTAAATCCACATAATTTTTTTAGGATCGTTATATGGATTAAATGAAACAATATACATGAAAGCACCTAGCAACCTGGGACATGATAAGTGCTCAAAAAGAGTTTCCATTTTTGATGACTTAACTTGTGTGGGAAATAAGAACAATTATACATTTTTCAGGAATGTTCTATCAGGCAAGCAAAGTCACTCCTCTCAATCTTGCTACACACGAAGTTTAACCTACAGACAATGAGTCCATGATAGACAAAATGGTGTTGATCTGGAGGAGCCAGAGCATTTACGGATTTGGGTTTTCCAGATTTTTATTTTATATATCACCATAAGATAAAATCACTTAATTTTAATTTTGCAATTAAAGATTGGTGAGGCTAACATGTACAAACATAACCCGATTCTCCATAAAGAATGTATTTCTTGCCATTGGTGGATGCAGCTCAATGAATGCTTATTGCCTTGCTAGCGTATGCCAGTCCCAGTGGAAATGTGGAGGAATAGATAGTGTGAGTTACTGTCCCAAGGAGGTGGCACTACGATGAAGAGAAGGTACTCTTTTCCTAACCACTCTGGTCACTCGTGATTCAGGCATGATATCCCAAAGGAGCCCCTTGGATGCAGATGTGTGCATATCTAGAGAGTTGGGCTGGATGTGCCCTAGGCTGGTGGTCCAGTCCCTCGCTGTGTGTCAAAGCTCTGAGTAGGAATGTAACAGTCTAAATCCCCACAGTGGCCGTGAAAATAACTCGTTTTGTACCTTTCCCTGTGGTTAACAAGCCCTTTTGAACCAGCGGGGAACAAGCACATAACAAAACATGGGAAGACCTTTGCCTTGCACCAGTCCAGATTTTTCAAGTGAGCCTTTGCCCTCTCAGATCCTTGGTTTCTGCAGCGATCAAATGCAGGTTGAACCATAACCTTGACTTTCTCCCAAGACTGTGAGAGAGAGCAAAGGAAACAATGTCAAGGAAAATGCTTGATTTCAGAAATACAGCATGGATGTGTTCATTGATGTATTTATTGTGTTCATTCACAGCCTTTCCTAAAACTAAAGTAAGATTACAAAAACAGCCCTGATTTTCTATTTCCATTGTTAAGAAACAAAGGAGGCAAATGTGCAAAGTGCAAAGTTGACATAAGGAGGTTCTGGTTTGGGTAATGAATATAATATAAGAAAGAAGTTCCAGTTTTGTAATGTGTCTTACTTGCCACCAAATTCTAAAATATGTGTCTTTCAGGGGCTTCTCATGGCATCAAAGCTAAGGAGGACACTTTTGCTAATGTAATTCTACAGTGGATTTCTAATGTTCTTTCCTGGATGATTTTTTTTTCTGATAAAAGCTAAAAATAGAACATGGAAGTGATCATGTTATAATTCGATGAGGTGGTTTTGAAGGCAGATAAAACTAATCTGCTCCATGTTTGTGACCAATCATGATTGAAAGAGAGAATTTAGGATACATGTATAAATTTCATTATGAGGAATGATTATTGTATTTACCTTGTGAATAAATTCATGGAGAAAGTGATTTTCATTTATTTTTTAATGAATAAAGTAACCATGGGGCAAAGAAAAAGACTATTAAGACCCATTAAAGTCAGTCTTGAAGATGTTTGAACATAAATTCATGGTTATATTAACATTTTCATTCATAGAACTTATCCAAAACCTATACCTTAAATCCATTTTTTAGAGTACACCAAAAAAGAAAAAAAAAAGATCTCATTGATTGAGTGCATAAAATACCAGAATCATATTTACATGGACAAGAACACATCTAGCAGAAAAAGAACTAGACTCTGTTTTGTGTTTGCATGTGTGTTTTCTTTTTTTGTTTTTTTTTTTAAACATCACACATAAATTCAACTTTTACCCTTAGGATTTCCTCAGAGAAGATTTATTCAATTCTTCCTATCCCCAGAAAGAATTGCACTGAAATGCTGGGCTCCTATGATAAACCAGGCCATTTGCTGAGAATAATTAAGATACTAGAAGAGATTTTCTTAGTACACAATGGTGGAATTATATTGTCTCTGTATAACTCATTTTCTCTCTACCTCTATGGATTATTTTTACACAGTACTTCCCACATGTCCTATTTCTTTTATTCCCCAAAAACTACCATTGGAGCACTGGCTCTGCCATCACTGGTATGGCTGATGGCAAGTTACCCACAGTCTTTAAGTGTCATTTCTCCTTGGTAACATGGGGCCATCCACAATACAACTCACATAAATGTTACTGGGGAATAAGACAAGGTATTGCTTGGGAAGCAATCAACATAGTGTCTGGCACAGTAATGATCACTCAGTGGGTATTAGCTTTTATTAATATCGTTATACGTCCAGAAACATGTGCACAATGTGGGGATACTGGGGATGTGCATAATTTGGAAAGGTGTGGCTGCTGTCCTCTGCTTAGACAACAAATTTGGCTGAACCAGACTCCTTCAAACATGTAAGATTCTTTCGTGGATTCTAGGATCGAACAAATTTTTTTTTGGTAGCAATACTTCATATCACAGTGTGTGCTAAAGATTGTAAAGCTCAAATTTGGTCTTTTCATTTTTCCATTGAACAAGTATTTATTGAAAATTTACTTTGCTGCAGGCACTGTGTTAGGAGCAGTGCATACACTAGGAAAACCAGATGGTCTTGGATATTATACTCCAGTTGTGATAGAAAAGAAAAAAATGTACCTTTCATGACCTTCAACATCTTCGGGTGCAGAAACATAATATATGAATAAGAACTAACAAATTACATAGAATCAGACCAATTATTTCAGGAATTGTGGGGCTCATATTTTTAATGAATGTCTTCCTGTCTCTCTGTTGACAGATTTTTATATGCACATATTAATATATATATTTATATACACATATTTATATATATACACATACACACATACACATTCTGTCAAATAATGGACATGAACAATTGACCAGTACTTGCGCTCTTTTCTTCTAGTTGTCACCACTGTTCCTTGTTTGAAAGAAGGAAATGGTAAGTTTTTTGTGTTTTTTGTGTTTTTTCCCCCTCCTGATCATCTTAACTTTTGAACTTCCTGGCTTAAAAAATTAGAATGGCTGGATGCTGCAGAATAGACTGAGTATGATATTTTAAATTAGTCCATCATTTTCTAGGAGTCATATTAACACAGAAAACTACTGCTTTTGTTATGAGATGACTGTAAATTAGAGGATACAGCGATATGCTCTGAACTAATTTAACAAATGGATTTCATTCATTTGTGTCTCTTTTTTGTTTCTAATGTCTGAGGAAAACATGCTTCTAGATTTTTTTTTTTTTTTTTTTTTTTTGGTCTTTGGTCCTCGCTAGTAGCTAATAAATAATAGGAGCTTGCTTCCTGACTTACCAAGTGCTTTTTATATAGAAGGCCTTGGACTGCATTCCACATGCATTTTCTAGTTTAATCTTCATAATACTCTTATGAGGTGGTACAATATTTTTTTCCCCATTTTACAGATGAGGGCAGTGAGCTAAAATTATTTAAGTCCCTTACACATGTCATACAGCTAGATTTGGGGTTTTGAATCAGGCCAACAAATAAGTGTTCATACACTTACCAAGTTCTCTATTCCTTCTCTACAATATAGTCACATAGGAAGAAATTCCAAAGCCAGGGCCCTGAGACACCATGGATATACTGTGGGGGTGGGCAGGTACACAGGCTTCAGAGACCACAGACTGGTCTAATCCTAGACCTTTTAATTATCAGTTGCATGGATGTGGGTAAGTGACTGACATTTTGTGAATAATGCTTTTCTCATCTTCCAACTGAGAATAATTACACCAAACTCACACTTACTGAAGCGACAAGGGTACAGATGTGAAAGGTCTGCCATAGGGCATCTCATTTAGCAGGCACAGAATCAGTGCTGGTTCTGGCCCTTTCTCCCTGTCTATGCACACAGCATGTGACTGGAAGCACTGGCTCCAGCCCTGCTCAACTTTGCTGTGTCCCCAATCTCAAGGGGGCCCTGGATTTCAGCTGCCACACTTGGCAAGGTGGGGCAGCAAGAACACTTCACGTGACCAAGCACAGGGAATTATGAACACACCACTTCTTGAGCTTCCTTTCCACACCAAGGCCTAATGTTTCTGAAGTTCTGACTCCATGATGACAGAGCATGTAAAATGGAAATTTCCACAGGAAGACACTCAGCCTCATGGCTCATTGAGTAGCCTTTACTTACTCCTGGACATCACACATTTCTCACAAAACGTCAAAGAATATTAAGTGCAGTTATCCAATAATGTCTTAGCCACAGTGAGAGACATTTAGGAAGGACAGGCGAGTGTGCCACAATGAACAAACAGCTCAGAGAATTTGGACTAACCACTTTCTTCCATTTTTTATAATGCCCTCTTTACTAAACCATCCACTCACATTGTTGTAAACACCACAAAGTTCCATGGATTGCACTCTTCCTAGAGATCTCTTCGTATGCACAATGCACAATAGCTCAGATGCTTCTATATCAGCAGTCAACTTTGTTTATGCTCAACCTTTTGATGTCTGAGGTGTTTATTGCACTTGCAATTACTAGTAGATAAGAATATGTTGTGTTCTTTAAAGTCATGTTACTTGGGTTGAAATCTGGCACAGATTTGGTAAATGTATGTCCTCAGGCAAATTCTCTCAGTGTCCTCACTTTCTTTATTTGCAAATGGGGATGAATTTAATGTCTGCTTCTCTCTCTCTCTCTCTCACTCTCTCTGTCTCTCTCATAGATTGTTATAAAGATTAAAGCTTTACATTCAGAGATCTCAGAATAGGGTTTGGTACTTAGTTGGTGGCTAATGAACATTATCGATTATTATAATGCTATTTAGAGATATGTTGGGGTGAAGAAATTCTAAAACTTAGTTATCACAAATACTTTTATTCAGAATTAAACCCATTCCTTTAAAATGTAACCTTACCTTTTAATATTTTATAATGTTCTAAGTAAATTCAGCAGAGGTTATTAATCAACTTGCAAGCTGAATTATGAGTTGTCTTGCTCTTGGTTTTGAAGTTAGTGGTGGTAGTGGTATATGTTTACTTTCAGATTTCAGTGGTCATGGGATGTCAGTTCAATGCAGATCATCAGAAATAAATGCCTGGGAACCCCTCCCCATTAGTATGTCCTGGCCGGCCAAAAGAACAGTGAAACTAATTCAATGGCTTCTCTTAGATGCACTGTGGCTGCAGCTCACGAATACCTCTGCGTACTACACCTACCTCCTCCTGTTCCTCAAGAGTGTGGTCTATTTTGGGATCATCGTCTTCTGTCTGATCAGAAGAACAGCTGTCTGCTGCCATGGGAAGAGATCCTAACAGATGGTGGCAGAAAGGGGTCATCAGGTCACCTTCTTTTTGTTTTTTTGCTTGTTTTTTTTTTTTTTTTTTTTCATTCCCCAAAGTGTCTGCTGAGGATCTAGCTGGGCTTGCTTTCTGGATTTGGGCTATTTCAGCTTCCGTGTGTGTTATTCCATTACGCCATTATTTGGTGGTGGTTTTTCAAACCAGTGGCAAACAGAAAACTTCATCCTGTAACAATGACAACGAGTTGCCCAGGGCAGCCTTTAGCACAACTCTCTCTGCAGTCTCCACCAGCGCCTCCAGCCAACCCAGGTCATCAAGGCCTTAGTGTAGACAGCACGCAGCTTCCAGCCTCACCCCTTAGTGCCCTACAGCCAGTTAACTGCCAGAAAGCCTTCCCTCTACACACCCTGAAGCAGCCTTCTTTGCTCCTGGAATGCTGTGCTTTGTTTTTCATAATAGGCACAATAAATGTAAACAATGAGAAGCCTACCTTTGTCTGTGTGTACTTTAGTTCGATGCAATTGAATTGAAAGGCCAAGGTAAGAAACAGCATAACAACTGGGCTATGAAATTATGTGTTGCTTATAATAATGGTCCGATGCCACATTTCTCATTCTTTCCCTGAGACAGTAGTTTTGAATTCCCTTGGGGCACTGTCTCTAAGAGGAGCCACAGCCAATCTAAGTAGCCCAGTTACCTTTCTCATAAAGGTCACCACCTTCAGATTCTTTTGGTTTGGGACATTCTAGTGGCAACAGGGCACCATCTAATGACACTCACACTGTGTGCGCAGCTTTGTACCAGTGTTTCCCCAGCATCATGTTTCCTGATCCTCACGTTATTCCATGAGAGATGCGCGAACACCAGGAAGGCAGCATGGCTGAGGGGTTAGGCACATGCACACGGGTCCCAGAGTGCCTGTGTTTGAGTCCTGGGTCTGGTATTCGTGTGAACTCCATGTGCCATAATTTCCTCATGTAAAGTGAAGTTATAGTGCCTGTCTCCTGGAATTGCTGTGTGGATTAGATGAGCTAATAACGCTTGATACATGCAAGTCCTCATGAGCATTGGCTTGTACTGTTGGTCACTCTGCTTTAGAAACAGTAGATTCCCTCCCACTTACACACACACACACACACACACACACACACACACACACACACATGCAAGCAATGACAATGATCTCTGTTCTTACCTCTCTGCAGAGAGGTGAGGTGGGATGGAAAGGGATCAGTGAGTTTCTGCCATGCACCAGGGAATCATGAGTCCTCTTGGAGCCCTTTGTATGGCCCACAGTTTATAGAGTAGAAAGATTATGAGTTAATCTGCCTACCTTGAGTAGGTAATCCAAGGGAGGTTATCTACTTACTTGATTAGGTAACTATTTTTTAAGTAACATTTTTATTTTTAACTATTTTTTAAGTAACATTTTTATTTTTATTTTTTTTATTTTTAGAGACAGGCTCTTGCCCTGTTGCTCAGGCTGGAGTACAGTGGTGTCATCATAGCTCACTACAACCTCCAGCTTGTGGGTTCAAGCTATTCTTCCACCTCAGCCTCCCTAGAAGCTGGGACTACAGGTGCATGCCACTATGCCCAGTCATGATAGACATAATTTAAAGCCAGGTCTCCCTGAACCCAGAGTCTACACACACACACACACACACACACACACACTCAAGATCATGTGTCTTTCCTTTCACCCACTTTCAATTGGGAAAACAAAATACAACAGAGACATGCATTGCTTCTTTGCCAAAGTCGTCCTCCAAGGAGTCAGGGAGAATTTTCTTAAGGAAGTGTGGGTGCATCTATGTTTCCCCCTCATATGTACACCAGGCCACTGGTTCTTCGTTAATTTTCCGTTTGTCTTTCCTCTTGGGATAAAACCGTGACTACTCTGGAATTACCACAATAGTCCCCTGGTTATAAACAGGAAAGAAATTCTGCCTTAGACTTGCTCCTGCTCTTTACGGGGAGCTAAAGTCCCAGCACAGCAGCACCGCTAATGCTGCTCTCTGGGCGTGTGGAGCCTCTGACAGCTCCTTCCACAGACTAGAGAGGCCTGGAGGTCATCAGAATCCCCCCGGGGAGACTCTGGAGTACGCAGGTGCATTTCTGAGGTAGGAGGCAGGCTATGCGCCCCTCAGGGTCCAGCACTTTTCCACCACAGCACCAGGCCACATGGGTGGTGGAAGGAAGAGTGGACCAGAAGTCACACTTCACAGCTAGTTAGGTAGAGCCAAGGCTACTTGGTCTGTCTCTAACTAGCTGTATCATTTCTTCTTTACCATCTCACTTTGCCTAAGTTTACCCACCTTTAGAACAATGTGTTCAAATGAAATAATTTTAGATTTCTACCTAAAGTTACAAGTTCAGTGTTATTAACATCCTAATGAAGTAATAAAAGCAGTCACTTGTATAGTGCTGTGACCCACGTACTGGTCTAAGTACCTGTTAACTCATATAATTCTCATAGGAACCCTATGAGAAATGTACAATTATCTCTGTCCTATAGATGGAGAAACTGAGGCAGAGAGGGCTAAAGAACTTCCCCACAGCTATTAGGAAACAAGGCTGGGACAGGGACCGAAGCAGCCTGGCTTTAGGAGCTCTGCTCTTAACTTCTCTATTATTTGCTCCTGGAGTGGAAACAGGTTACTTTTACTTTCAGTGAAAGCAGGAAAATGTCCTTCCTTATCAGGCTGAGAGCTGGTGACAAGAACTGCCCTTTACCTGTCCAGGGTTCCCTCCCCTGCTTGGATGCTGGTCATGCAATTGAGGGTCATAGGCCCCCTGCCCACGATGGTTTATGCTGGGAAGACGTTTTACACTGGCCTCCTGTTTACCAACAGGGCCTCTGTGATTAAATCCAGAGAACATGAAATAAATACCCGAACATCAGGCCGCATCCACAGGTGTGCAATGAAACAATTAGGCAAAGATTTATACGATTCCACATAAAAACATTCATGTATCAATAGTCATTATAGAGCTAGAGTACTCCATACACTTCTCAACTAAAATTAAAAAAGGAAATAAAACTATAAACAAAAAAACCTCCACATACTTCTGAACACAGCACAGTTCTCAAAATTTTCCAATTATGGATTCCCTCCACTCTTTGGGAATTTCTTTCCTCATAGACTTCATTTTTTTGAAGCCTTTTGGTCTATCAAGAAGGTCACAATTAATACCTGATTTTCCCCATTATGTTAATCTAAGTCACACAGAACAGCCAGTTAGAAATTCTAAGTAATAGGAGATAACCTGAGGTACTACACCTAGATGATATAATTCAGCCAAACAGCTGGAATCTCAACATCTTCATTAGCCCTGAAAGCTTATCTGAGTAAGTGCAAAGTGTCCATCATGTTTTGTTAGGTGATTTTTTCTTTGGTTGCTTTTTCTGTTTTGTTTGAGTAATAGCAAGTACCTAGCACTTAGTGAGTATCAGGAATTCTAGGCAGTTCGCTTTCTTTCTCTCTAGAGCTCTCAACTGCATCATCCTGCAGGCATTATACTGTTTTCACGGATAAGAAAACCAGGTCTCAAGAGAGTTTAAAAAATACGCCCAAGTTAAGCACTGAGTGAGTCCATGTGATTCCAGGACTGTCTGACTTTAGACTGGTTGCCCTACCTGTTCTACCCGGGGCTGTCCTTTAGGAGCCTTTATCACAGGCCGGACACCGGGATAAAGACCCTCAGTCATTCTTATGGGCAGCCTGGGTTGAGGCCAACAGGTGAGGGAAACGGCGCTTGATCCCCGGCTCTGCTGTGTGAGGAGCCGGCACAGAGCACACTACGCATGCGTGGAACACACTTCACCTGGGAAGTATTCCTACCATTTGATCCATTAATTTCCCAAGGAAATGGAAGACATGTACTAAAATTTATGTGCAGGGATGTTTATTCACTATAGCACTCTTTCAAACAGCCCCAAATTAGCCCAAATGCTCAGTCGGAACTAATAAAGAATGCCATATAATAGACTAATATGTATCTTCAAAAAACATAGATTCTTTAAACAAATAGAAAATAACCAGGACATGGTGTTGAAACATAATATGCATAACATGATCCTATTAAAATGCTAGATAAGGCTGGGCGCGGTGGCTCACGCCTGTAATCCTAGCACTCTGGGAGGCCGAGGCGGGCGGATTGTTTGAGCTCAGGTGTTCGAGACCAGCCTGAGCAAAGAGCGAGACCCGTCTCTACTAAAAATAGAAAGAAATTAGCTGGACAACTAAAAATATATAGAAAAAATTAGCCAGGCATGGTAGCGCATGCCTGTAGTCCCAGCTTCTTGGGAGGCTGAGGCAGGAAGATCGCTTGAGCCCAGGAGTTTGAGGTAGCTGTGAGCTAGGCTGATGCCACGGCACTCTAGCCCGGGCAAAAGAGTGAGACTCTGCCTCAAAAAAAAAAAAAAAAAAAAAAAAAAAAAAAAAAAAAAAAAAAAAAAAAAAAAAAAGCTAGATAAATACATTTGAGCATTTACATGGCTCAAAAACATTCTAATTTTTATTTATATAAATATAAATGTACATATATATCAACATATGTGTACATGCATATATATTCTCATTTCCCTTACACAGATAGTATGCGGTATGCATTGATCTGCACTTCTCTTTTCATCTATAAATCCTAGAACTCTTTTATGTCAGTATATAGAGGCAGTTAGACAGCTATGAGATAGTTCACTGGTAAAAATATTCAGTTCTTAGATTCATTTCCAATCTTTTGCTGTTATAAAAAATGCTGAAATAAATAATACTGTTTTATGTCATTTGAACATGTACATTGGTAATTTTGATAGGTTTTGCCAACTTGCCCTGCATAGAGATAGCCCTGATGTCATTCTTCTCCTACACCATATGTGAGAGCTAAGAGTGTGCTGCCAAATGTCAGGATTTTACTAATCTGACAGGCAAAAATAGTATTTCATTGTGGTTTCAATTTGCTTTGCTCTACAAATGAAGATAAACATCTTTAAGGTCGATTTATATTTATTTTTCTGTGAAATATCTGTTCCTGTCCTTTGACCATTTTTTCTATTGAATAATACAAGCATGACACTCGTTTGTATATGTTTGTTTATTTCTGCAAAGACATAAAACAAAATGTTCTTTGTATAATACATGGGTGAAAAAAGTGATTATGTACTTTTTCTCTTTTCTAATGAATCCTTTTAAAGTAAGAAGCTGTTATATATTAGACTTAAAACAATGTCTTATTTAACATTGGAAAGGTCTTTTTGCTTGTTTACAATAAGCGCATTTTTGTGAAATAGGTTCTTTTGGAAACCAATTATTAGTTTCTCTTTGAAAACAAAATAAGACTAACCAAACTTAAGAAAAAGTTAATTTAGATCTAGTCCTTGATTCT
Organism: Indri indri; assembly: GCA_004363605.1. Taxonomy (NCBI): domain Eukaryota; kingdom Metazoa; phylum Chordata; class Mammalia; order Primates; family Indriidae; genus Indri; species Indri indri. The sequence continues at coordinate 28,733 of RJWJ010006335.1, read as the reverse complement.
CATGAATTGAGCAGACCTCTTTAGGGCAAGTACTGGCCTGTAGTTAGGGGTTTGGATTTCTGCATTGGGAAACACAGGAGCAAAGAGAGGACACTAGAACCCCTAAGAGCTTTGTGGGACTGATATCACTGGTGGGGTACTAGGCAATGTCCCCTGTGGTTTCCAACTTCTTAGAAACTTCCTTCCCCAAGTCAGCTTGGGCTGCCCTGAACTTGGGTAGTGTGGGGGGGGGCACGGTGGTGGTGGAGGGAGAGGCACAATGGGTGGCAGGAGCGCGCTGGTGTGGCTGGTGGTGCTTTATTTTCTCAGGCTTCTTTTGGTTACGTGCTCTGTCAAATGTGGTTGATTCGTGGAAAATGCTCAAAGTCAAACCAGCCCCTACTGGTTGGGGCTGTGCAAGTGGTGGGTGGTTAGGGCATCATAAGAGAAAATAGGGACAGTTAAGCCACAACCAACTTTGCTCACTTTCAAAAGGCCACAGCTAATGGAAAGGAAATATCCCTCTTCACACATATGAGATTGCTATCAAACACACTGCATGCTGTGGGTAGGGTGGGATCCTCGAATTGATATTCAAGCTCATTAGCTACTATGTGAGCTGGAAAGGTAATGTCCAGGACTGTTGGGTCCACTCCCAGGACACTGTGCTGAGGAGCAGAGGACATCTTGCAGCACCAAGATGATCCCTGACATCCCGCCAAGTGTCTGTACTTTTCCAAAGTATTTGGTTTACAGATGCTGGTACCTTTTGGTTTCATTTCCTCAGTGTAAACAGGGTGACCCAGGACCCATGCCCGTGAACCTATCAGAAGTGGGGAACCTGCAACCTTAGGGCCACTTGTGGCCTTGTAGGCCCTTAAGTTCAGACTTTTGACTAAATCCAAATTTTACAGAATGAATCCTTTTATTAAAAGAGGTACAGCAGAGAACAATGAAGCTTCACTTGCCTCCTTCGGTGCTAAAAAAAAGAACAATCTTGAAATCAGAAGGATGCATGTGGGCAACAGTGATGTGCTTCTGTCCTGACGGGGACCTAGGGATATGGAAGCCCTGAGTTGTACTGTGTAACTGAATGTCATACAATGAATCATAATAAGTCCCTCTATAAGGACAAAATGATTTCAGAGTCCCAACCTGAGCAAAGTTTAACAGAGAACCTTAACATCAGATAAATGAGTGACTGGGGTCAACTTGAAGAAGCTAGTTCAGCCGTGTCAGCATAAAGAACACATGTCTCCACCCCTACCCCAGCAGGCATGGTCCCAATGGGTACCAGGCCCATGGGCTGAATGTATAAACCCCAGGGGGAAGTATAATCTTTTGCTGAGATAACCCTGCAGGCTCTCACAGTCTGACTCCATGGCGTATTCACATGCTACACCTCATTTCCCTCGGTCTGTGCTTACAGAACTAACTCTGAGTGAGCCTTGGCCTCCTGTGAGGACTGGCAGCATCCTACTGGTGCAACTCAGCACGTCTGGGTGCGAGCTCCTTCTCAGGTGAAATTAACACCCTGATGTCCAGCTTGGGCGTCATCTTGGGATTGGTGTATATGCATCTCCAGGCTTGAGATAGGGGACTCTCACTGATATGACACCACTGAGTCCCTAATGTTTCAGTCCCAAGGGCAGATCCTGGAGATTTTCTTTGCCCCTTGTCTACTGAGAGAAGCTCCTCCTGGCGGGACCCCAGCCCCTAATGAGGACCCCCTGCCCATTGCATTGCTGAGATGTGACCCGCTCTTAGAACAAGCAGTGATGGAGGTGACTTGATTTGCACAAAAGGTCAGTTTGTATCCATACCAGCATCGTCACCACTACAGGCCATTTTTTCTTAAATGATACAATGAAAGATGAAAAAATACTAAGAGACATGCTGACTTCCTATGAATCATTAAGGCAAATATTCATGCTTGAGAAAAATAGGTCACAATATAATTTAGTTCATTTTAATTCAAATTGGCTAAACATGAAGAAAACAATGACAGCACTGGTTTCAGTCATTTTGTGGGTTCTAAAGAAGAGTACTCGGAACATTTGAGAACAATCTCTCAGAGAAAACATGATTTCGTGATAAAAATAATACAAATGCCTGGAGCCATTTTACAGGTATTCACAATCCTTCCTTGTTCCCCTTTCATAATTCCAACACATTAGGCCAAAACATATGCAAAACATGAAAAATGAAACTAAACATTTTGATATGTTGGATTTTATTACTTTTTAAAATTATACAAAGAACACATGTGCATGAGTTAAAAAACACAAGGGAAATGTATGGTGTTAAAAAAGAAATACAAAATGAATCTGAGACACAAAAGAAAAAATTCCATTCTGTGAATCGAAATAAAAAGGTATTGAGCTTGCTAAAAAAGCATTGTTTCAATATATTAAGAAGTCTTTGATTAGGAACACAGCACAAGACTTTCCTCACTTGTTCATTAACACAGTCTCACACATAGAGGAGGGATCGTTACGTTACCTCACCGGCCGCAGGCAGGCGAGTACATGTGCGTGGATATGGTACAGTGTCTGTGAGGTATCACAATAAATAAATTCTTTATTATTCAATAAGTCAGCAGTGGATAAATGTCACCATCCCAACATTCAGTAGAGAGACCCCAGCGCCAGTCTTTTCTTCCTCGGATGACTTTCTGTGAGAGTCTTTCACACTGAGAAAAAGGAAGAAGACAAAACTATTCGAGAAACAGAGTTAAAAGGCAAAATGCTCCACTCACCTTACATTTATAACACGGTCTGTGTACTGAAGAGGGGCTGTGACAGAGGGAAATAAAGGACCGCGGTTGTGGCCACACTAGAGTTTATTTTAAAGCACTTCAGAACAGGATCAATACCGGCAGGCGCACACCTTTGCCTGGTGTCTACACCAGTGTCGTGGAGAGACGGGCCGCGGTGCTGGGCGCTGCCGGGGCGGGCACAGGGGCTCCGGAGCCACGACCTCCGCCGCCTCTGCCGCCCAGGCGGCCTCTGTCCCCGCTTCCCAGTGACTTATGGTCCGTCAACTGCTTCTTCCTTCTTCAGTTAAATAATTGGGCAGAGTTGCTGCTACTACAAAGTACTTTATGTTTATGTGCCTCCTATTTATGAGGTTGAATGATTTGCTTTGATGACTGAAAGGGATTTAACAATGTGTCCCACTTGAAGCACATCGAGCACTTCTGCTTGATTTATATAGCAGCTTTCGCCTTAGATGCTACAAAACCCTCGAGAGACATCCTGGCGTAGGGCTGGGCCCTGGTACCTGACTGGGGGGTCCGAGCCCCAGCTCTGCCACTTGCATCTGTGCGCCCTTGGGCAAGTTGCCCGCTCTGTGTGTCTGTCGTCTCAAGGGTAAAGGGAGGTGGCAGCAGAACCCGCATCTCACAGGACTGCTCTCCTCTTAGCATAAGTAGGTTAATACTTGTCATTAAAACCATGTCTGGCACGCAGACATTCTCGTCAAGTAAACGAACATGAATTTATTCTTTAGAATTTGAGATTCTGAGGATTTCTCAAACTTTACAAATCTATACCTATAAAGAAAATGTTAAGAAATTTTACATTAATAAAATGACTGAAAAATTCATGTAAATAAGACAAATACAGCTATATACTTACATTTAAATCTTTGAATTTTACCTTCAATCTATTCAAGGAAAATGCTCCACACTTAACTACTCTGTTGTTAGTTTCACTTCAAACACTTACTGTAATTAAAGTGGCACTCAGAGTTCTAACAGTGGCTTTTCACTGTCTTGTTTTTCTTCAGCTTCTTCAGATCCTACAGGGTGGGGAAGAGAAAGGAGAAAAAGTATTTCGTGCCTGAAGTAATAAACAATTTCATTAAAATTAAAATATATTCGCACGTAATTTTAAATGAAAGATTAAACAGATGCTTAAACCTCAAGAGATTTAGGTTAATAAACTGCTATTTTAAAGTCTTTATTTCTCAGAGAAGGAAAACCTTTAAATAATAATCTATCACCTGCTAATCTATCCAAATGCATCTCACTTGCGTATCCAAAAAAATACTTACACAGACTGAGAATTATTATCAATTGCTATTTCTCCTCCATCTCTTTGCTGACTAGCTTGAAAATATTTTTTAAGTGCAGATAATGTTGAGCTTGTGTACAAATAATTGAATCTAGGTATTTTAAAAACCGCCGCACCAGGCAAGTGAGTGAGGGCTTCCTATTGCTGAGTGTGGTGCCAGACGGTCACCATGGAGCTGCTGCCAGTGACCACAGTCTGACTGTTCTGCATCAGTGTCTCATGAGCCTTATTATCCCTACATTCGGCCCCGTCATTCTACTGTGAGGAAATAATATCTATTATTTATTATGTAGATTTCCTCTCTAAAAATTAGAAATGAAAGCTAAATATCTGAGAATAAGGGCTAAGTTGATATTATATTTCCTTAAAGTATCTTGTATCCAATTGAAATTATGTTCATATATATAGTTTCTATATGCTATAAGGTAAAAGAAAATATATAATGAATAAAATTTTATATATCATCAGATCACCTCTGATAAAATTTAAAAGAACCAAACATATAGGTGCAAATGAGAGCAGGTAGGAGAAAATAACCACATGACTTTTACAAATTTTTCTTGATATTCCAACATTTTGATAATAAACTTGAATTAACTTTATAATTTTTAAATTATATATTTTAAAAGCCAGATATAAATAATATAGGCAGTATTGTCACAGTGATGTGAAATTACACACACATAACACACAACTAGAAGGAAACAAACTAAGCTATCCACACCAATGTTACGGAATAGTCTGAAGGATAGGCGAGTTCTAATTTTTGTTCTTTTCAAATTTTTATAAAAAGCATGCATTATTTTCATAGTCAGGGAAGGCAAAGAAGAAAAGCAGCTCTGTGAGAAGACCAGGGTAGCAGGGTAGGGGATGCAATCAAGTCACACGTAAATCCAGCAGCCGGCCTCAACTACCGCTTTAATCTTGTCAGATAATACACTTTAAACAGGACTTTTTTTTTCTTCTTCTGAGGATATCTGCCTGGATTATAGCCAAGAACAAATTTGGCAGAGGAGAAAGAATGGCTGAGAATCTTAAGAAAAGATTGTGTCCCACATCTTAACCTCATAAAAGTCATACCGTTCAGGTTGAATTTGTAGTAAAATAAATAGATAAAGGTATAGTGGCTGGAAGACTTTACTTTCCAGCCTATTAAAGTGCTGTAAATCATAGAGACATGAGGTGGTTAAACTGCTTGTTCTCAGCTGGAGAGAAGCCTGAGGAAGATGATGATACCAAGTCTTCCTGTTCCCAGACTCACCTTCCACCTGCCAGGCCAACGGCACTTAAACCACAATGAGTTGATGCGTCTTGGGATTATTTGAGAGTGCTAAATAAAGCGAGACCCTTAATTAAAACATAACAATACATATTCCCTTTTAAAATATGTAAAGAATAAAGTATTGTTATATTTTAATTAAGGGTCTCGCTTTATTTAGGACTAAATAAATTTACATATTTTATATATTTTTTCCATATTTTAAAAGTAAGGGGGTCAATAAAGCTTCTCCTGAAAAGCATCTAAAAATCCTGGAAAAATGGACAAAACTAACCATCTCACCACTGTGGAAATGACCAAAGGCATACAGCACCTGGAGAAGTGGTCACAGTTGAAACACTGCAAAACTCAGAAAATAGCAGAGGTGCTCTTGCCAGGAGCTGCTCCTGTTCCTCCCCCACCTCCCAACACTCAGTTTGCTGGGCATGGGGGTTCTGCCAGTGTGAGGCAGGCCATGAGGACCGGCTACAAAGCTACCCATTTGAAGGGATTTCACTTAATTTGTAGTGGGGAGTCACGGTCATGCCCAGTGGCATTGACGCTAAAGTGACAAATTCAGCAGCAGGTGAGCAGAAGGGGCCAGCTGCTCTGAGAGCGTGAGGTTGTGGTCACTGTTGTGGCAAGCACATGCCTGGGTAAGGCTGTGTGCACGCACAGAGGAGACCCGAGAGAGCCCACGCTAGCCAGTTATCTGAGCCATGAGCATACGCAGAGAGGGCATGAATGGACTCAACAGAAAATAAAAGCTGGGGAAGACCCGAAAATGGCCCAGACTCTGAATGTGCTACTCGACCCATGTACACGTCCATTTGGCAGAGGATGCAAGCCGTAATCCACGTGCTTGAGTGTGATCCTCTGTCTAATCACTGGCTACCACTGAGCTCTGTAGACATGAGAGACTCCTAAGAAGTGAGGCTTGAAAAGAATAGCAAGAGTTGAGCACAAAACAAACAAACAAACAATAAAACAGAAAACCAAGAGAAGACAGAAGCAGCCATTCATCCCAGGGCATACAGATCTCCCAGATTTAGCACAGAAAATTTAGTTAACAAATAAACAAAAACCAACAACAGCAACCATTTGGGAAAAAAATCAGAATCCAGAGTTGCTATATTTTCAGCAAAATATTTTCAACACAACAACAAAATAATATAAGGCCTGCAAAGAAAAGGAAAGTGTGACCATTCTCAGGAAAAAATAACAGTTGAAATAAACTATATCTGTGTGTCTCCAAATATTGCATTTATCAGACAAAAACATCAAGGCAACTATTATAAATATGTTCAAAGAATGATAGAAAAAAATTAAAGGAAAGTATGACAATGACAAATCAATAAATGGAGATTCTCAAGAAGAAAACAGAAATGACAAAAAAGAACGAATTTTATAAAAGAAATTCTGGAGTAGAAAAGGCCACTAAGTGTAATGAAATATTCACTAGAGGGGTGTCAAGAAAATATTCCAGGTGGCAGAAGGAAGAATCCACGAACTTGAAGATAGACTGATAGAAATTATCTAATCCGAAAAAGACTGAAGAAAAATTGAATAGACTTCAGGGATCTTCCAGATAACACCAAGCATACCAACGTGCATATAAATGGGAATCCCAGAGGGAAGAAAAAGAAAAAGCATCAGGAAAATGCTTGAAAAATTAATGGCCCAAGTTTCTCAAATTCATTGAGAAATATTAATCTACATATTTAATGAACTGAACAAACATAGATTAGGGTATTACAAAGAGATCCACATATAGATAACTGGGAACCTGCTGAAAGCCAAGGAATGCATGAACATGAAAGCACAACATATCGAAATTTATGAGATGGCACTAAAGCAATCCCTAGAGGAAAATTTATGGCTTTAAATGCCTATGTCAGAAAAGAAAAAAGGTCTCCAATCAATCATGTAAGTGTTCGTCGTAAGAAAGTAGAAAAAGAAGATCAAGCTAAACTCAATCCAAGCAGAATAAAATAAATAAATAAATAAATGCTATATTGATGGTAAACTGATTTCTGACCAGTGTTCCAAGCCAGTTCAATTGGGAAAGGTTGTCTTCAACAGCTGGTTCTATAACAATGAGATATCCAAAATAAGAGAATGAATTTAGTCCCTTAGCTACTCCATTTATGAATATTAATTCGAAAGGGACTATAATCTTAATTGAAAAAGGTAGAAATATAAAACCTTCTAGAAGAAAACATAGGAGAAAATCCTCATATCATAGGGTTAAGAGATCTTAAATATAACCTCAAATATAATGGCCATAAAAGAACAAATTCATAAACTAGACAATCAAAATTTAAAAACTTGTGCTTCAAAAACTCTATGGAGAAGTGAAAAGACAAATTACAGACTCTGAAAATATTTGTAAATCATATATCTGATAAAGAACTTTTATCTAGAATGTATGAAGAACTCTTACAACTCAATAATAAAAATACAACACAACTAAAACTATAGCCAAAGACTTGAAATAGACATTTCTCAAAAGAAGACATGTGAATAACATATAATAGAAACATGAACAAGATCTCAGTATCAGCAGGGACATTCAAATTAAAACCGCAGTAAGACACCCCTTTAAACTTGCTAGTCTGGCTACAATCAAAAAGTCAGACAGTACCAAGTGTTGGTGAGTATGTGAAGAAACTGAAATGCATATACAGTAGCCCCTCCCTTATCTGTGGGGGATACATTCCAAGACCCCAAGTGGACGTCTGAAACCGTGGACAGTATCGAACCCTGTATATTATGTTTTTTCCCCATACATATATACCTATGGTAAAGCTCATCATAGGATGAACTTCATAAAGTTCAGCGTAAGATTGTTTTCCTTCCTTTATTGAGAACTTTCACCTTTTCACTTAAAGGAGGCATTTTATGGCTTCTGTTTGGCCTATCTGAATTGCAAACATCATTACTTTGTCATTATTAAGTAAAATAAGGGTCACTGAACACAAACACTACAAAACCACAACAGTTGACCTGACCACTAGACAGCTACTAAGTGACTAACAGGTAATGTACATAGTGTGGCCATGTGGGGCAAACGGATGCTTTCTGTCCTGGGTGGGACAAAACAGGACAGTGAGAGATTTCATCACACCACGCAGAATGACATGCAATTTAAAACTTATGAATTATTTCTGGAATTTTCCATTTAATATTTTCAGACCATGGGTAACTGAAACCATGGAAAGCAAAACCGTGGATAAAGGGGAGACTACTGCACATTGTTGGAGGGAATGTAAAAGTACAGCCACTTTGAAGAACAGTTGGGCAATTTTTTGAAAAGTTAAACAGAAACTTGCCACATGACAAGGGCAAATCCTCTCTTACAAATCTATTCAAGAAAAATAAAAATAAATGTCCACACAAAGACATGTATGTAATGTTCATAGCTGAATTACTCGTAACAGCCAAAAGCTGAAAACTATCCAAATGTCCATCAGCTTGTGAATAGATGAGCATATGTGTATATCTGTATAACAGAATAGTATCCAGCCATAAAAAAGAACATATTACCGATATATGCTACAACGTGATTGGCCCTCAAAAACCTTATACTAAAGCAAAAGCAGCTGGATGCAAAAAAGTACATATCATATAACTATATTTGTATTAAATGCCCAGAAAAGGTAAATTTATCAAGCTACAAAGGAGATCAGTGGTTACTGAGGACTAGATGTAGAAGTGGAGATTAACTACAAATGTGCACAAAAGAAGTTTTTGAGTGATGAAAATGGTCTGAAATTACATTTTGCTGTTGGTTGAAAAACTGTAAATTTACTACAAAATCATGTAGTTGTACATTCACAATGGATGACTTTTATGGTATGAAAATTATACCTCAACCAAGCTTTTTTACTTTGTTTTATTTTTTATTTCAGCATATCATGGGGGTACAAATGTTTAGGTTACGTATGTTGCCCTCCCCCCCGCCCCAGTCAGGGCTTCAAGCGTGTCCATCCCGCAGACGGTGTGTATCACACTCATTATGTATGTATATACCCATCCCTTTCTCCCCCCGAACCAAGCTTTTTTAAAAAGTGAATTTAATTCAGCATCCCTGACAATGATTTTTTTAATATTTTTCAAAATTTTAATTGAAAGGTTGAAAAAATTGTGTTTCAAATCTATTCACTATACATAGGGTGCTCATATAATTGGTCATCCCAACAAGAACACTTCTGAGAGATCAAAGGGGTTCTCATAATAATAGGAATAAGGCAAGGCTGCCGCAAGCAAACCAGGCTGTGTGGTTATTTTGGTAGGCGTCAAGCCAGAATTTCAATGCCTTCATCGAGACTTGTGTAAAACAGATTATATTATGCAATTCCTCATTTTAAAACGTAACTTAAACATCTGTGCCCCCATAATATGCCGAAATAAAAATGAATAAAATAAATAAATAAATTAGTCTTCCTTTGATTTAGGAGGTGAAGAATAACCCTCCTCGGCATCACGACTGGTTCACTTAAGCTCTCTGACCACACATAACAACTTCAACTCAGCCATCTGACAGAGGACCTGCTACGTCATTCTTTCCACTTAATACACAGGGATGCAGGATGTGGTTAGATCAATTAGCAAGAATGCAAACAAACTACTTTGATAGCCTTTTTAAAAAAGTACATATGCTAAAATGTGCTAATTTTCCAAATCTCTGTGATACTAAAATTCACGCTGCTTCTTTATAAGGAAAAATGCTCATGTTTTTATTTATGGTGCCTTCAATTTCTTTCTCTCTTCTTTTCATCCCTCTTTCAATAGGTATAAATCTAATGTGTGCCAGGTACTGTATTAGGTGCTGAAGTAAAAAAAAAAAAAAAAAAAAAAAATGCAAAAAAGGCCAGTCAGGCCTTTTCGGATGCCCTCATGTCTTCCAGGGCATTCAGTGCTGTATCAGGGCAACAGCAGCTTATAACTTACCAGCTACTGAAAGACTGCTGAGTTTTTAGCTACTGGCATGAGAAATCATTGCTATAGACCAGTCTTCTTTTTCTAGGCAAATTAATTCCAATAATAGTTTCCAATTTTAATTCTTTCCTAAATTGAGCATTCAGACAATGAAAATGTAATAAAATAAAGTAAGCCGCTTTGAACAGTCCTTCTCTGCCCACTACTAATCTGCCTTTTGTGTTAAACAAAGCAGCTATGCAGTGGAACACAATGAAGTGTTTTTGTTCTTGTTTAGCTTCCTGATTCAATGAAATGGTTATGCCCCAGAGCACCACTAGATGGTGGTAAAAGTCACAGGCAAAAGGCCAATAGATCCAAACTGGGAAGCTTGATGAGGAATGCTTGAGGTGGTATTCCTCATGTCATTATTATTGTGCTGTTATGAACTAATGAAGAAACAACATTAGTACTGAGATATTTTATTAGTCCTAGAAAAAAAAATAGCTAAAAATAGAAGTTGTATCAGTTTTAGAAAAAGAAGTAGAAAGTATGAATTCTAATACGAGCTTATTAAAGAATGAGTCCTATGATACAAAACATTTGAATGAAATAATCCTTATAATGAAGTAATTAAAAGTTTAATACTTAATTCTAGTTTCTACTATCTTAGAAAGATATTTTCTGCTAATCCACATCTGAATTTCATTTGGATCCCTTTGTATTTTACATTGCGGTTAGATAGAGCAGCAATGGTCCAGAATATCAAGTTACTTGGAGTTCCTCTAGTACACTGGTATTTCGCACCGCTGTGCCTTTGATCACTCGCATGACTCTCTCTGCCTAGAATCTATTGTATTACAGTGTGTGTTTAGAATAGTTACTATGTGTAATGTTCGGAATACAATAATGTAGTCTCTAACTCAAGTTTACATATCAGTGGTAGAAACAGACCAGGTCAGTGGTGAAGACGGCACAGACAACACAAGATGACAGGCTTGTGGGAGAAGAAGTCCCAAAGAACATGCAAAGGGCACCTTAATTAAGACTGCTGGGAGTGATGGGGGGCGGGAAGGGATAGTAGGTAGAAGCCTTTGGAACGTGTGAGTGGAGACTAGGATTGCAGAGGAGATAATGTTCAGAATAGAAACAGCAGGGTGCACCATGGCTTGAGGGCTCTGGTGTACAACATTTTCAGAAAAGCTATGAACAGAACACAGGAAGGCAGTAACAAGGCAGAGGCTGGACAACCGGGGAAGAGTACTCACACAGGCACCTTCTGCCAGGCTAAGGACATACTTATTTCTTAATCCTTTATGCCACTGAAGGCTTTTGAGCAGGGAACCGACACGATCAGTTTTGCATTTTCATAAATACCGAAAGGCTGTTTGCTTTAGTAGTTATGAGCATGGACTCCAGCACTGGAGCCCAGGTTCAAATCCTAGAGCACCACTTGTTGTTTGTGTGATGTTGAACAAATTGCTTCAATTCTCTGTGCCTCAATTTGACCCTTTCTGTGCTAGAGATATTAAAACTTTTACGTCACAGAGTGGATATGAGAAGTAAATGAGTGAATGTTAGTGAAGTCCTTAGAACAGCACCTGGCAGTTATAAAAGTGTAAGTAATTTTTTAAATAATTTTTTTTATTTTTTATAGTAGCAAAATATATTTAACATAAAATTTACCATTTTAACTCTTTTTAAGCACACCACGCAGTGGCATTAAGTTCATCCACACTGTTGTACAGCCCACACCACTATCCATCTTTGGGACTTCCCCAGCTCCTGGAATTCCCCATTCTACTTCCTGTCACTGAATTTGATTTCTCTAGGTACCTCGTATAAGTTGAGCCATACATGTCCTTTTGTGTCTGGCTTATTTTACTTAGCATAATGTGTTCAAGGTTCACACGTGTTACAGCATGTGTCAGAATTACATTCCTTTTAAAGCTGAATAATATTTCACTGGATGTATATACCACATTTTGTTTATCTGTTCATCTCTTGATGGCCATTTGTTTCCACTGTTTGGTTATTGTAATACCGCTGCTATGAGCATGGGCATACAAATATTAATATTTGTATGAGTCCCTGCTTTCATTTCTTTTGGTTATATACCCGGAGGTAGAACTGTTGAGTCACATGGTAACTCTGTGTTTAATTTTTTAAGGAAATACCATACTGTTTTCTACAGAGCCTACACCATTTTACATAACCACAATGCACAAGGGATCCAATTTCTCCATATTCTCACCAGTACTTATTTTCTGTGTTTTTTTTTTATAATAGTCATCCAAATGGGTATGAAGTAGTATCTCCTTGCGATTTTGATTTGCATTTTCCTAATGCTTACTGATGTTAACCATCTTTCCATGTGCTTATTAGCCATTTGTATATCTTCTTTAAAGAAATGTCTATTAAAGAACTTTGCCCATTTTTTAATCAGGTTGCTTGTTTTTTTGTTGCTAACTACAATTATTATTTTTAACAGAACACTCTGGTGGCTGGTTAATGGAAAGCCAGACTGGAGACAGGGAGTCGGAGGCTGCTGCAGAAACTGCAGCAAGAAATGCTGAATTGAGGTTGAGCTGATAGGAAGTAGTATAATTTGAATGAGACAATGGAAGCAGAAATAAAGGAAGGAGAATGGAAACAGCTTTGTAAATCATGAGATATGAGCCATAAGAAAGGGATGAGCGTGCAGTGAGGCTGTGGTTTGTGACTCTGGCCAGTGGGCAGACAGCGCTGCCATTCTCAGACATGGGGAATCCCAGAGGAAGGTTGGTTTAGGATGAAGTTAACAAAGAGAGCGCTTAGACCCTCCCCTTATCTGCCTGTCTTCCAAGATGCAGATCTCAAATCCTCTAATCACCCCTCCATTACATCCATTTTACATCTCTGTGTACTACTACTGGTCTCGTGTAAGACTGCATCTTACTCATTTTCATGTCCTTAATACCTCGTGTGTTAAACGTTTGCTAAGTATATTGAGAAATAGAGTGGGGAGAGAGAGGGAGGGAGGACAGAGCATTTGAACGATGGACAGAAATAAATGTGATAATCGAATTTTTTACCTGCTTCAGATTCAGGAGGGGAATAAAACTGACCATCAGAAAGACCACCAGGTAAAAGTGCCGCACTCTCTGAAGCATCCTGAACTATCAGGAGTCCTGGAAGAAAAGAAATTCCGACATTGGCAATGTTGTTACATTTCTGGTAGCTTTTTGGCAAGATTAAGTATGATGAAACGGTATTATTATTACTACAATAAAATAGTCTTAGAAAAAGAGGTACTTTGAAAACCTTTCAACCAACAAATAAAAGGTTTCATTAATAAACTATGAAACAATACTGTAAGGACAGATAACCAAATATTAATAGTTTAAAAAATTGCCTCTGGTTACTCATGAAATTCTTTTAACTCAGTATGTACAGCATTTTTCCCTTGGACCTAACTCCTTATAAAAAATTAACAACATCAAAAGCAAAACACAAAGTGAAACAAAAAAACCCGGTCAGCCTGTACAAACAGTCTACTAGCTGCATTGGATACAGAAATGCCAGATGTAAAGTGTAATACATGGATGGCTTTTTATAAATACATAAAGAATAATTAAGATGAAAAAGAAATATTTATGCAACAGAAAGGTCTCCAAAGAAAAGAAGTGTATCAAAAAACAAAAGAGAAGGAAGCTTGATGTGGATAGCTCAAAATACCAACACATGCAAGGCCTTAACATGAAAGCTGAGCTCATGTTAAGGGGAAGTGGGAGGAAGAACCAGGCCGAATGGCAGATGCCAGGTCCCTGTGTAACACATGCTACCGACCGGGAAAATAAAGGCTGCTTTTAAAGCTTTCATTAGTTATGTATTCTGCTTTATTAGTTACTCTAAATTTGGTTTAATCATATAACCATTCAAGTCCCAGTCATATGATTAATAGCTGATATGTTTTCAATAAAGTTCTGTTTGATATCTACGTCCAGTGAAACAATACTTCCATTAGCTTTACTTATCCCTTCTCTACAATACAGAGGGCACAGAATAGAAGACATATCTTGGTCTGATTAATATGTTTTTAAAATCTACTCTTGAATTATAATTCTTTTCTTATGAATTTCTTCTCTGTAAATGAGATTTTCCAAAATAAAGCCAACTGCAAGGTTATTTTTTCTCCTGCTGTGTTCTGAACTTATCATCATGCTTAACTCTCTATAAGATATGGATTTTCTTTTCCTATTGGGCAGGACAAATTGATCCAGATGACTGACAGAGGCATAAAAACAGCATGTCCCCAAACTGTATAATTATCTAAAATGAGCTTGAACCATTCCACCTCCAAGAGGGGTGGGTGAGGCATGTGGGCTTCCATTAAGGACATCATGTGGAAAAGAATTCCAGCCCAATAATTAACCGTCAAGCTCAATCAGTCATTTGGCCTTCCTAGTTAATATCCTGAGATACCGACAGCTACACAGTGAGATCATACAGCTGTGGCAGGACCCAAGAGTACACCACACTGGCCACCACTCAGCTACTTAGAGAAGGATGGCGAAAGCTGAGACGGTTTGATGTCTTCCTCCTCTGAACTTCACCATTAACCCACCCTAGGCACTTAACTGTCCTAATTACAGCCCGTCCAAAGCCATCACCTGCTGTATGGATAGCAATGTGAAACTTTGGAAAATCACTGACATATATTTAGAATTGCTTCCTCAGCTCACTTAAAATTGGCTTAATTTTCTCTGCCCCTAAACAGCACAGTTCTGTTTATATGCACAAAATACCTAGTGTTCTATGACTGTTACTATTAGGGAAAAAAGGTCAACATGTCTGGGAGAAAGAAGTGTTGGTCATTTTCTGTTGTTGTTTGAATGTCTTTTTTACCAGTGTTCACATTTTCTTCCAGGGGAAGCCTGGCCCAACAGCTGGAGAAAGGAGCCATATTCTGGTACTATCCTGTCATCCACCCAATCCTTGTCTTGATTCCTGATATAGCCACTAAAGAATGGAGACACCGCAGCTGCTGAACTCTACTCAGCTACAGCTCCATTCACATCGAGATCCAGACTGGTACCCAGACAGTCTCAGGAGGCTGATTTGAGAGGAACTTACTGTTTTCTTCTTCTGCTTCTTGAGGTAACACTTTGAAATCCAGGAACCATGTCTCAATCCAGGCCAGGATGAATGAAATGATGGGCAACACATAGCCAAAAGCCCCTTGAGAGAAAAGCTGGAAGAACAGATATGACCAGGAAAGGGAAATGCAGTTACTAGGAACCCACACTCCAAAATGAGGCTTAGTCATTGCAGATGGTAATTGTACAGAAAAAGTGGAAGGTCCTACCTTTGAAAGGATCACTTTTGCTAATAAAAAGGCACTGGTCACTGCTGTTGTCAACTGCAAGACACATAATCCAGCACCATTCAAATTAGACATCTCACACTGTGAAGGCACCTCCCTCATACAAGAGACTTGTCTGAGCCAGGAGCAGGCAAAACCTGTGCCCGGCCTGGCTTCTTCTATATCACTCTAGCTCTATCTCTGTACCTAGACTAGGGCAAAATGGGCTTCTATGTGGCATGTAATCCCTAAATGAGTGCTTCTGGTTTTCCTTCTACCACATTCTAGCAGGCTGATGTGTTGAAAAACTTTGTTTTATCCACTAGAAGTTACAATATCCAAAGTCTGTATAATCACACAGAAGAAGAGATCAGTGAAATATGTAGGTAGGACTCTCCCTAGGGATTGTGAAGCCCAGAGACACCACAGTACCTGAGCCTTGCCACTCCTTCCTCCAACTAATATTTTTAGCACGGTGAAACCTGACCAAAGTGAATGCCAATAGTAGCTTGGCTGACAGAATGGAGGCCAGGGAACATCCAGTATCTTGCTCAGTAAATATTAACAGAGTTACCTATTTACACACCCCAGCCAGAGTGCCACACTTGGGAAAGGAGGCATCTTACATTCTAACACAAATTAACTTTACAGTTGATACTTAGTGCTCTTGGGATACCAGCTGATTTTTCCTGCCGGCCTCTAGACTCTCTCTGCAAATGTTTTTAAAAGTAAGAATCAGAAAGAAACAAACAAAAAATGGATTTACTCAACAGATCTACTCTTCAGACAATTTGAAAGCAGATATTGTAGATACTTTCTTATAATTCTCATTAAATAACTATGTCAGCCACTTTTCCAAAACAAACATTGAAATGGATGCTCTGACAAAAACTAGTATGCCTTATGGAGACTCTGAAGCAGCCTGAACTATCAGGAGTCCTGGGAGAGAAGAAATTCAGATGCTGGCGATGATGTCACCTTTCTAGTAGCTTCTTGGCAAAATTAAGTGCCACAAAATAATGGTATTATTACAATAAAATACTCTTAGAAAAAGAGGTACTTTGAAAATCTTTCAACCAAAAAATAAAGGTTTCATTGATAAACTATGAAACAATACTATAAAAACAGATAACCAAGTAGTTGAAAAAATTGTCCCAAATGGAGATTGTTGTTGAAAATGGGAAGGTATAATCATCACAGTTATTGTTATATCTGCAAAAGAGTATTCAGGAAAGGGAGTCAAGTCTGGCAAGCAATGTCAGCCTTCATCCCTGAGATGAGAGCTTCTAGATTAACGCATGGTCTGACCTCAGCCCGGTGAGTCTGTGAAGGCTCAGAAGAGATGGTGCAGGCAGACGTGGCCCCCTGGTGGACCCAGGAGAGCAGTACAACGCCCATTCCCAGAGGGACAGGCCTGAGCCCGGCCCACACAGACTGAGGTCTCATCCTCTAATCACAGGACGGCATGTTATTCCTGAGCAGTTCTCTCTTGTCTGAGGAACTCAACATTCCCTCCCCCCTCATGTAATTGCCCTAGTAGAGCTATAAACAAGGTGAGTATTCAGATGTCTGTGGGAATAGCAAAAATAATTCAGGCAGAATTGCTTGTAATTCTTTTTTCAACCTCTAAATATTTATTGAGGGGATGAAAGTTCTGTGCTAGACACAAGGAAACAGATGAGTAAAAAGGTCATGGCCCTTGAAGAGCCATAAGGCAATGATAGAAAGGAGATTGGGAGCCTTCCCCTCCTAGAGTGGAGGGGCGGTAAATAAAGCGCAGGGGAAGGCAATTGTCAAAATAAGCGGAAGTGAAATCAGTAAAAAAATCACTAAGCAGTTTCAACCAAACAAAAAATTTTCCAAATATTTCTATGACCGAGGTACTGCTCTCATCTCTTATTTGCAAAATGAGGTAGGGTGGGTTGGTGCTCGGCCAGCAACTACCGATGGACCTCTAGCTTCCTCTTTTGGCCCTGCATCCATAGAGCCAAAGCTAGTTATTCATTAGCACTGGGAAGAAGTCTTGCAGTGTCAAAGCCACTCAACTGCCGAGGAAGGGGACTAGGAAAAGCTAGCGGAATTCCACCCAGATTAGAAGCGCATCTTCTCCCAGCCCTGGCCTGCTCTGAGCAGGCCCTGGCCTCCAGCACCGGAGCGGATGATCCACTCATCCAGGCGTACTCACCGCTATTGCCCACCAATGGCGCAATCTGCACACAGCGTATGCAAGTATTAACACTTTAAATCGAAAAACTGCCAAAAGCTAAAAAAAGAAAAAAGAGAGAGACATTATTCAAAATATATACCAAAATAAAGTAATTTAGCTTTATAAAGAATTTGTCAGACAGCCTCCATTATTCCGATTTAGCTGGAGACTCTCACGGACTAGCACTCGTCTGTAGACCAGCATTTGGGAATCCCTGCTCTAGAACTTAATGTAATACCAAATACGGTTTCACATTAATTTCCCTCTACAACAAAAGAAAAAGGCAAAACAGGGACAGCATTTTCATAATGCTATTGTATAAGTAGGTGAATTTTCCTTGTAGTGATGAGGGTATGTCAATGAGCTCTATTTCAGCCATTTGAAGGAATTAGGGCTCTACACCAAGAAAACGGGAATGGCTCCTTCTGCTGCCCTCTCTTATCTGTCAGTGATCTTATCCCTTAAAATGATCAGGTGATTCCTTAGTGAGAGAGAGAGAGAGCACTGAATGGGTGGGGAATTAAAGGAAAAGGAAATATGGTCAATGTTCAAGGGAGGGGAAAAAATGGCACAGAATTTGAAGTCTATTTAACAGAGAAAATTTGCCTTTTGGTTTCAGTTTCATTGTATCTGAAATGAACTATAAAACAAAAAATACTTACGAATATGTCAAAATAAGAAGAGTAGTAGTCATACTGCACCACCTCCTTCTCTAATGTGTTTTCAATGCCTCCATTCACCTAGGAAGAGAGGAAGGAGCAAAAATGAGGACAGATTTATGTGTGAAAATAAAACAAGGGTAAGGTTTCCTATATATTTTTCTGCCTATCTTCTCAGAACTCAGAAATGGTAGTTTGGAAGAGAAGAATCCTCATGATTTTAACAGAAAAGGGCTGAATAGCACTTCTCCCTTCCTCGATTCTGAATTCATTCATTTGACAAATATAAATGGATAACAAAAATAATGGCTTCTGTAGTTCATATTTTGGCAAACTAAAGTTATTTTTCCCCTTTTAAGACAAAGTCTCCCATGATACAAATGTGTATTTTAAAGAAGGCAGTTCACCCTTTATCCAGGCCTCCCTCACTTTCTAGTCACTTTCCAGGGTCTCAGGTCTTGCAAGGCCTTGGGCCTCCTGATCTCGTGGCAAACACCAGTGATGGCTGTTGCCATGACACGGGACAGAGGTGTAAAAGTTCTCTGTGATTTCTTGTTTTTATCTGCTCCTAGAATTTTAAAATTCAGCACTCTTATCAATTTAAATATATATATATATATATATATATATTTAACTTGAATAGATAACAAAATAAAGAGACAGATTAGACCCAAATCATATGTGAGAACATTATACTAAATGATGGAAATCAAAGCTGATAAGCTTTCTGTCCTCTCCCAATTCTGTCGAAATAAATTTTAAATTAACAAGGGCAAAATTCTACAAATTAAACTATAGAGATACTTTATAAAAAAATCATGAAGAGGACATATGCCAGGCAGCCAATGCAGCAGCCAAGCAGGCATTCTGCAACTGTTAGGGCCCCTGGAAAAGCCTGACCCGAGGGAATATGATGTGCAACAGTGAATTCAAGTTTCCAATTTGGAACATAGTCCTGGCAAACAAATGCAGAGGGTCTGAAAAAGAATAAAAGGGCAATTAACCAGAGACCTGGATAAGAGAGAAATAAAATTAATAAGGGACATCTTTGAGAGGTTCAAATTAGAATAAAAGTTGCCATAAGGAAAAGGTATTCTTGGCTTAGATATATTTTTAAGTATTTATATTTGTTATACAAATGAAAGCATACCATAAACATTATTCTGTACCTTAGAATCCCTTAAGGAGGTCTAGATTTTTGTGTAATAGCACAGATTGGCTATAGACCTCCTTGGCTACAGACCTTTACAAATAAACAGAATTGAAAAGCTAGGAGCAAGTAGAATTAATTATTAAAAGCCAACCAATCATCTAGTCTCATCACTGTCTCTCCACACTAAGGAAACTTACCAATATCCATAATATTAAAAGAATGATTATTCCAAGTGGCAAACTGGAGTTCTCTACCACACGGAGACTTCCTGCTTCCATTCCTGAGAGAACAGGAGTCAAAGCACCGATACGGTTTTGCAGTAAGGGCTCCTAGAAAAAGCTTTTCTCTGGTATCTGCATACTTTAAAAGACTCTAATTTTGTGTAGCCTTTAAATAGAGATATCTAACATTTATATCTCTAGTCCTAATTTATACTCTAAATCCTTATTTCAAAATTTTTATCTCTAGCTCAAGATGTCTTAAATAGACTATCTTTTCTTTCACACAAAATCTCTTCCCAATCATGGTTCTTTCTGGTACTGCTCTTCTAGGTTTCATCATTAGAAACCTTAGTCACCTTTGGATACGGGGATGATAAAATCAGCCTATCAACAAGTCTTCTGATAGTTATAGTATGTCTCTTGGGTTAGCCCTTTCCTTCCTATTCCCACCACCTCCCATACAACAGCTTCTGAGTGAGTGCTCCGATGCCAATTTGTCCCTAGTTTAGTCCAGCCTGCACACAACTGCCACAATGATCTTTATCCATTAACCAAAACATTTTCTGAGCACCTATTAAGTGCCAGGCACTATTCTAAATACAGGAAATTCTTAGGGAAACACAACAATATTCCTTTGTCTTCATGGAACTTACATTCTAGCAAGGCAAGGGACATGACAAATAAGAAATGATGTGCTACACAGAGACAAGAAGCAGGACAGCGTAATAGAATAATGGTGACATTTAAAATGATACCAGCAATAAGAAGTCAGAATCTACAAAAAGATATGGGACATGAATCATTTCATATAGAGGAAACAACTAGGAGAAAGGTCCCAAGACAGAAAGGAGCTTGTTCCAGTCGGGGAACAGGAGGAGGCAAGTGTGGCTGATGGAACAGAGGGTGGGAAGGAAGTCTGGAGAGGCTCCTGAGAGCTTTGCAAGCCAAATTATGACATTTGGGTTTTATCCTAAGTGCTCCAGCAAGCCAGTACAGGTTTTTAATAGAAAGTGACATGATCTGACTTATGTTTTTCATAGGTTGGTCTGGCTACTATGAGGAGAATGGATTGTAGGGTGAGAGTGGACCAGGCAAAACAGCCAGGAACGTGGGGCAGCAGTTTGGGTGAGAGATAAGGTGGGCTTGGTCGAGGGTGGTAACAGCAGAAAAGGAGAGAAGTGGTCACATTTACAATATATTTCAGAGGTATATTTGACAGGACTTACTTTTAGCCTGGATATAGGAATGAAAAATACAAAACAAACAAGCAAATCAATCAAGGATGAGTCTTCATTTCTGGCCTGAGCATCTGGGTTTGTTTGCTGAAAAAGAAGAGGGAAAGCAGGTGTGTGTGTTGGAGGGAGCGTGTTAAGTCAGACATCCAGCTGGACACTTCGGGGAGGCTGTGATGTAGAATGCAAGTCACTGACTTCTGGGTGATCTCAAAACCACGTTTTCCTATCTGCTCCAGAACCTATAACAGCTCACCACTGCAGTAAATCCAAACACTTCTATTAATATATACCTTTTAATAACTCAAGGACCAGCCTACCTATGCACCTTAGGCACCGCTTACCATAGGCACCTTACTTTCTAGCCACACTAGTGCTTTCTCAGCCTGTCAGCGTCCCCTCCAAACACACGTGCACCTACACACACACGAACAAGCACAGTCTGCCTCAGCACTTCTGCTCACCTTGATCTCCAAACCCTCTCTCCAATGCTCCCACTGTGGAGATCATCCTTCCCTGATCATCCCAGATCACCTTTCCATCCCAGATGCCACCCACCCATCCTTCCAAACCCAGTTCACAGTCCATCTCCTCTGCGTCCTTCAGATAGTTCCAACCCACTGATCTCCCTCATCTGAATTTCTGTTACCCTTGGTCATCACAGTTTATACAACAGAGTGACAGTGGGATGTCAGAATCAGAGTCGGAATCACTGGGGTAACAAGTACCTGAAACTTAAGTGTAACAACAGTGAGAGAACATTAACTAACATTTTTTCTATGTTAAATTTATTTCAGTTATTATAATAATAAATTATGTAACCTACAGTTGTATAGATGTTTATAACTCCTGAGGGGCTGCTATACACATCTTTCCACTTGATCCTCATTTGAACCCAAGAGGAAGGCAAGACCAGTATTGGTTCAGTGAAATGATTGAGAAACCGAGGCCCAGAGAACTTATTAGATGTCTTGCCTAAGGCCACAGAGCTGGTCATGACAGCTCTAGGTCAAATTAGAAGTGTTCTGACACTTTTTAGTACACCAGTGAGAAATAATTAGAAAACAGGCCATAGCATTGATAAAAGCCTTTTTGAAATGCAGTCTCAAAGTAGCGACAGCTAAAAAGAAAAACAACTTCCCTTCCCCTGCCGCTTTGATCCCTGTTCATATCAATCTAAAGAGACTGGGGGAGAGTCTGGAGAGGAAACAGTCCTCAGGGAACTCAAGCCATGGTTAATTCCAGGTCCAACATGGGAAATCAGTCTAGTCAAAGGTAGTCCAAGAGAGGCCCTGGACAGAATCAAAACCATCCCTTTAACTGACCCCAGAGAGATAAGCTACCCTAAGATCTTCCAGAAGGAAAATGAACCAAGGTGGTGTTAAGCTTCTCTGGGCTCACCCAGGCCCTGCACTCCAGGCTGGGATGGTGCCAGCGAGTTCCCTGGAGCAAGGAGGGAAAGTGGCTGATAAGGCAGAAGTCGTATATGAAGGCAAAGTTCCTTGGTGACTGTTACGATTGCAGAGAACAGCTGGCTTCCCCCATTCTCTTCCAATGGCCTAAGCACCCTTTATGACATTTTATTTCTTCTTTTAAAGACTAACATTACAAGGCGATAAAAGATATGTGCCATGTCTCCTCAGCTAAACTTTAAATCCAATATGGTTTTGTGGAGTTTGCAACACCTGAATCAGAACTGTGCTCAGTAAATGTACAGACGTGTAAAAAAAAACAATGGATTTTAGTGATTAGAGATTTACAAAGAAAAAACAAAAGACAACGAATGGCACGATGTGTAATGAAAAACTCAGGTCAGGATTGACTATTCAAAACAAACAGAATTAGAAACTGGACACCGAAAAAAAAAGTACTAAAAAAGTCATGATACAGCCCTTAAAACCATTTACACTCTCTCTTAAAGATCATATACCCTTATCAGATCTAATTTTACTATTGGGGAAACCAGTAGTGAGGATAAAAACACATTTCTAAATTAGCAGGCCTGGTGATTTTTCATTTATAACGTGTTGCATGCAGACACAAACAGATCCCTTCTGAAAACAAGAACTGGGGGAGCCCACTTCATTTCCATTTCCCAGAAGAAGTCGAAGGAAGCGAGCCCTGTGATCTACGAACCCCAGCACAGCTCTACCCCATGACTTCCCTCACGTAAAGCCACAAAGTGAGATTAGTGGTCAAAGCAAAGAATACCTTGACTTGTGCTGACGTTAAAATAATTTTTAAGTGTACCCCCATAAAACTGCTGCTATGCTTCCTGTTAAAAGAAGGATTTCTTATTCACCTCTCGTTAACAGCTGTCAGTTTTGAAAACTCCTGACTTCTTCAAAATATACATTAATTTAAATAATTTATTTGAATAATTAATGTACACACATGGAACAAATAAAAAACAGAGTCATTCTAAATCACTATGTCATACCACTGATCCATGTGGTTTTAAACAAAAGTAAGGCATTCCCACAGGGCTAAGTTAACAGAAGGAAAATCTGTAAACAGAAACTCAAGAGTAGATTCATGTTGCATATCACTGTGATGATGGCACCAATCTTATTTTCTAATGAAACTGTATGCTTTCATAATGAGTTTTCTTCCTCTATTAGGATTCCTGATGAAACTAAATGAGATTCCGTGACCCTAATTATTAAGAGACTAGAGTCTAGAACTGAAATTGCTGTTAAGAATCAGAAATTAGATTAAGATGTTGACTCTTGCTGTTAAAAGGAAAGATTTAAAATCATTTTAAAACAGGAATTTCAAAATCATTTCATATTTTCTGTATTTTAATAAATTCTTATAAAGCACTTAGCTTTGTGTCTAATAATAAACAATAGGTAATAATTATTACTACCTAGATCTTAGCAAACACTTCCTGCTGAACTGCTGAAATGAAAGAAACAGACAACCTTTCCTTGTGAGGAAAGCCTTCTGGGAAGAGCTCACGTATTTGGTGAGGGATGTAAACAGACTCAAGATTTAGGGAGAAAACAGACATATTGGATTAAATAAATTATTAAAATGAATTTTATTTATTTTTACTTTTATTAATGTGGCATCTAGAAAAGTTGAAATTACATATTTTAAATTTTGCATTATATTTCTATTGGATATTACTGGTCTAGACAATTATTTGGTAATACAGTATAACTCCAAATTTCTTTAGAATAATCTTTTTCATAAATTATGAATAAGTAATCTCTGCAAAAAAGTAAAGAATGACCACATGCAAAATCTTATACATAAGAATCAGAAAAGCAGATGAAACATCTAAAACATATTCCAGAAAGATTTTTTGGAAGAAGTATCATCAAACTTTTTCTAAAAAGGGTTAGGGAATAAATATTTTTGTCTTGGAGGGCCAGAGGGTCTCTGTCACAACTACTCAACTCAATCAGCATAGAAGCCAGCCATAAACAACATATAAATAGATAGGCATGGCTACGTTCCAATAAAACTTTATTTATTAAAACAGCCTATTTTTTTTGTCAACTCCTGTTATAAAGCAAAACACCAGAAATTCAAATTTCAAAATCCCATACAGTGCAAGCTTTTAATTTACTATTTTTTTTTTTCTTTTTGAGTCAGGGTCTTTCTCTGACTCCTGGACTACAGTGCAGTGGCATCATCATAGCTCACCATTCACTGCAACCTCAAACTCCTGGGCTCGAGCAATCCTCCTTCCTCAGCCTCTTGAGTAGCTGGTACTATAGGCGCATGCCACCACACCCTGCTAATTTTTTGTAGAGACTAGATAAGCTAATTTTTCTATTTTTTGTAGAGACAGGGGTCTCACTCTTGCTCAGGCTGGTCTCAAACTCCTGGCCTCAAGCAATCCTCCCGCCTCAGCCTCCCAAAGTGCTAGGGCTACAGGAGTGAGCCATGGTGCCTGGCCCCAGGTTTGTTTTAAACAATTAACATTAGAGAATAAGAAAGGTCCAAATCAGCTAGAGAGGAGCAATGCTATCTCATTTGGAAAAAGATGGAAATCACTAAATGAAACAAATGATGAGAAAAATAAGATAGTTTTTTTGTTTCTGGAAACATTTTTTATAAAGTCATGAAAAAAAATCCAACTTACATTTAACTCTATTATCCATAGTAATGTTACAAATAAGAGGTCAAAGGTGACAAACAAACAGAAAGTCCTCCTGACATCAGATATGCCCTTCTTTTCCCTTCCTTCATAGGACTCAATCCTGGCCATGAGTTGTGTGGGGTTGATGGAATGGACGCTGCGCAAAGAAGCATGGGAGCTCTGGCTCCCAGAAAGAACGTTCTCCATGTCTTCTGGCAGGTGGTTCATCCTGGGACAGGTTAAAGGAGCCTTTTTCCAACTTCACCATCCCTAGAAACAACAGACCTTTGGGGAATAAAAGAGAGATACCATGTTAAATCCAAGATCACCTAACATGACTCTACTCACCACTATGTGACTATTTCTCTAACTGAGCAACAGGGTGTCTTGACTGATTTACATCTTGATGAAGACATAAAGAGAAAGTGAAATGAGAAGCAATGCTTAATGTTTTCAATTAATACTACAAAATAGTTGTTATAGAAAGAAATGGCAACAAAGAAGAATGCAATAGGAAAGGGTGAAAAACAGGATGTTAACCACAATTAAAAGGTGTTCCTGATAACCTGGAGCAGGGCTCTTGGTGAATGCGCCATGCCAGTTCTCTTGCTGTGCCAGGGAGAAAACCACCACAGTCCTGTAAGTGCCACTACACATGGACTAGAAAAATATTTACTGAATGCTTTCCTGGAGTGTGTAAGCAGAACACGTAAGCTAACTATAAAAATGTATTTCATAAGACGAAATTGCTTTCCACCAAAAGTACCTAAAAAACTGAATTTAGCTTTTCCTCATCCTCTGAATGGACAAGAATGTTTCCAGACCTCTTTCTGGAAAAGAAGTGTACACACTCCAAAAAGTTCAGCAGTATGCAACTACTGGACTGATAATTACAGAAGTTACAGCCCTGTACAGAGATGCAGGTCTCCTAAAGCCAGGATGTGCTTTTGTAATAAAAGTAAAAGATGAGTAACCTAAAAATCTGATCTCCTCATGGATGGGGCAAAGTCATTAAACAGAAAGTGACTGTTTTCCAAATATCCTAATTTCACTTCCTGTAGTACCTCTCCTTGTGGGATTATACATTCCTCGTTCTTTGAACTCAAGTCCTTTCTTTGGCCATGGATGTGGCCATGTAACATGGGCACAGGTTTGTGGGTCACTTGTGTCCAGAAGTATGAAAAGCTAGTGTGTGGCTTACCATGCTCTCCTTTCTTTCTGCCACAGTGACTGGCAATGGCCAGATAAAGAAGAGCATTTGCAAAGAGGTAAAACTGAATTTGGAAACAGACTGCTGAGATTTCTTCAAAGAAATATTGTCCTGTTTGGTCCTATTCACTGTCCAGAACTTCATCTCTTTATACTTGACCCTGATTTCTCTCCCTTCCTACATTCAGGCACAAAAGTGTTTTCTATACTTTTATATAGTGTGGTGGTAAAGAGCATGACAATTTTGAAAGCAATTTGATTATATGAAATAAGATACTTTAAAATATTCATACCTCTTGGTCTTATAACTCTACTTCTGAAATCTAAAGGGAAATAACTACAGAACTTCAAGGTAAAAACTGACCTATAGCATCAGAGGTCAGGTTAGTGATTACCTTCAAGGAAGAGGGAGGGAATAGTGATTAGAGGGTACAAGGTAGGGGGTGTATTTAGGGGACTTGGCAAAGTTCTAGTTCCTGACCTGAGTAGTGGTAACATGGCTGTGCTCACTTATTGATAATTTATTGATGTAAACAGTTGCTTCAGTGATGTGTTGACTCATGAAAAATTCAAAAATCTGTATCTTTATGTACATGTATACATAAATGAATAGTGTATGTGTTATCTTTCAATAAAAATGTCTATTAAAAAGACTTCATCATAATATATCTGTAATAGTCTCAATTAGAAAACAACTCAAATATCTAACAATAGGGAATAATTAGATAAATCATGGTATAGCCACATCATAGTCATTAAAATAAATGTTTACAAAGCATTTATAATGACCTAGGAAAATACATGGGTTATAATAGCTAGATTAAAATCTAATACTAAATGGAATATACAAACATGTAGTATGTTCACAACTCTGTAAAATAAATCTAAACCAAATTCTTATAAGATGTACCTATGAAATATATTAGACATTAGCAATGATTATCTCTGGCTGATGAAGTTATATTTCCCTCCTTTCTTTTACCTTTTCCACATTTTTCAAATTTCTTACTTTGTACTTACTGTATTTATAACAGGAGGGACTACATTCCAATGTCATTTTGTTAGGGTCATGGACAGACATCCCAGGACTCTATGCAGCTCTTCCCTTTCTTATCTTTCTTATCTGCTTATCTAGGTGACATTAGGTAACAGTGTCATGGACATTTAATTAACTTCGTCAGAGTCAGCAAATGAGCAAATCATTTTGAAAATCTGAATAGGAGTCTACTTCAGTGATTTTTAAAAGAAAATATAAAGCTCCAAAAACTTAAAGTGTTTCTACAAATTTTGTCTCATTTGTCTCAATGAGATCAATATCGTCCTAGTGAAGGAGCATCAGTGGCATACTCCCCAGTACCGCAGCTCTTAAAACAAAGCTTGCAAAGCACTAAAATTACCCGTCCGACTTCTAGGAGCTAATTCTGGAATAATAAGGAAAAATGAAGATAAATCATATATTTTTTGTGATGAAACATGCTTTTTGAAGTTTAAAAAGATAGAGGGGATGTTCTTTAAAACTGAATCTGGATGAATAAAGATGTATTTCTTCAATAAAACATTCCATGTTAAGAAAAAGCAACCCAGTAATTCTTAAGCCAGTCTAATAATCTATTAGCAACTATATTTAAAAATTAGTTTCAATTCTTACATTCACTAAACTGCTAGGCAAATCCAACAAATTCAAAATTCAAACTGAGGATTGCTTTTAGGAGGAAAATCATTGTCAAAATAATTAGATCATTTTCTAAGTCTCACTCCTTCCTCCTTCCACAAACCTACTGCTTGTGAAGAAAAAAGGACAACAAAGAAAAACACCAACCGTAAAAATCTGAGGCTTAATATTTCAAAATAGAAAACAACAGCATACAATGGTATGCACATGACTTGGGAAAGGAGAATCATTATTTTTCAGATGTAAAACTGATAATTAGCTAGAATTTACAGATATGTGCAATAGCTTCAATAATAAAGTTACCCAAGGAACAGATTGCTCAGAGCAGTTTGGCTCTAAACAAAGTGATTTTTCTCTGGGAAACACAGAAATCATAAAAGGGAGAGAGAGCTTCCTTTTCTTTCTTTTTTTAAAATTTACCTACACTTAATCCAGCAAATTGTTCTAGATATAACAAGTGACAGTGTAGATCATCTAGGTCTTGAAAACACATGGTTCAGACTTGTAGGGTAAGGTTTTTGAGTGAAATTTCTACTCAAAAAAGGGAAAATAAAAGAAGAAAGGTGCTTAGTTTGAGTGACTCATGCTAGCGACACACTAATTAAACTTGCACACATTTGGCCATCTTTGTCCTCCATCTCCTTCATTGCCAGTGAAACTGACTAACGGCCACGTGTCACTACACCTTGCAATTCACAGCAGCAGGTAAAC